>JANVCJ010009235.1:0-14408 GCA_026413505.1 Epizoanthus ramosus | reverse complement strand
TTCTCGTTACTATTCAGCACAATTAGACTAGTACCAGCTCTTGGTGAGCAGGCCAATCCTAAGAACAACAGGAGATTGGATTTCTCGTTACTATTCAGCACAATTAGACTAGTACCAGTTCTTGGTGCGCAGGCCAATCCTAAGAACAACAGGAGATTGGATTTCTCGTTACTATTCAGCACAATTAGACTAGTACCAGCTCTTGGTGAGCAGGCCAATCCTAAGAACAACAGGAGATTCGATTTCTCGTTACTATTCAGCACAATTAGACTAGTACCAGCTCTTGGTGAGCAGGCCAATCTTAAGAACAACAGGGATTGGATTTCTCGTTACCATTTAGCACAATTAGACTACGAGCGTGAGGTTTCTATGAACGAGAGAGGCTGGTCAGAATGACCTGGATTTTGGCGGGTTTGCTTTTGGCGTCTTCCATTTTCTACGCGAGGAGGTGTGTTTTGACGTACTGTGTGATAGCACAGCGTGTTAAAGGTTTCAAGCTTGATGGAAAACCTGAGATTTCTTTGATAGCTTTCTTTGGGCCATGTAACTCATGTAATATCAGAATATGTGATAATACTAATATAAGATCAGATCGACTCACTTGAAGTGTAGCCTGGCAACCCCATTTTTCTGTTCCACTTGATATCTCATCTTCCATCTGGCGTAGTTCCTTGACATGACATGTCTGTCTGCCATACTCTCCAGAATCTTCTCTCTGATTAAAATCATAATTTGTTTTTTAACCACTATTGTATTGATAACAGTATATCGGAGGCTACATGGGGTTATAACAAAATGGAAAAATTTCATTGCCAGAAGTACACTAACTAATAAAATGATATTGCGTGAGAGCAGTTGTAAAATCTCCGACTTCCAACCAGAAGGTCCCGGGTTCAGTACTCAGCTTTTCCCAGGGTTGAATTACTTGTGTTCTTCTTTCTTCATGTGCACAGCCCATGGACAAGACGTTATGCCATTGATATTTTGTGAGGAAAATAAGTAAGCCAGCCTTATCCTATCCTCTATTAGACTAAGGGTGCATTCGATTGACCGTATTCCGGAATAGGAATACACTCGGAACAATTTCAAAATGTCTCCTACAATCTCTAAGCAATAACATTATTGCGCTGAATTATGGGTTATGGTCAGCTGAAAACTAATAGTTTCGTTTAGTATATTTCCAAAAAGGAATACTGATCAGTTCAACAGATCAAAGTTTTTATTCCGTGTATTCTTATTCCGGAATACGGTCAATCAAACGCGCCCTTAAAAATACGGCAGATCTACGATAGACGGCTACCTGACGGCACTTGGTTTTAATTAATTCGTGATAATTACGCGGTACGTAAACTGTCTGAAAAAAATGGACAATAGATAATAAAAGGGTCTTCTTGCTTCGATTTTTTCCACAAGAAAAGTACGTTTCCTAACATAATGCTGTGTAATCGCCGCAATGGCTAACTTACAAGTTTTTATTACTAAGATGGAAGCAATTTTGATTCTATGTTAGGTGACAAGCTACTCCAGAATGGTGTCAGACCAGTTGTCTTGGGCCACAGGTCAAAAACTGGATTGTTGGAGGGCTTTTACGGAGATAATGCATCCAACGTCTATGAGAAATCAGCAATATATGATCGTCTGGTGTGTTCGCTCGGTTTGGAGGGGCAGTTGGTACTTGACCTTGACTTGAGGCAGGCCCAACTGAAGCGCCACTGGTGACAATGCCATGATCCATCTAACCCTAACAGACAAGAGAACATGGGCGTGGTCCCCTGGGAGGTGGTACAGTAGGGGGACAGGGACGCGAAGCAGAAGGAAAAGAGTGAAGTTAAAGGAAAGTCCGTAGCTAGGGTTTTCAATACCAACATAATGAAAATGCTAGCAGCCAAACAAGAAAGTAGCAGTAGCAGCAGCAGCAGCAGCAGCATGGATGATACCAGTAGTGTCGACAAAGAGAGGGTGCTAGTCCAGTTAGCAAAAGGGAAGGGAAGAGCGAGGATGGAGAAGGAAGATAGGGGAGAGGAAAAGAAGGTGGAAGACATGGAAGTTGAGGAGGAAGTGAGGGTTAGTAGGGATGAGGAGGATGAGATTAGGGTGGTGGAATGGAGGCACACCCGCGACTGAAGAATGAAATTTTGTATCGAAGTAAGGACAACAATACTTTTATGAGGCAAGCCGTTGAAATTATAAATGCAGTTTCCCCGCCTTCATTTCAAATTTCTTTATCATCATTGTATAATTATACCATGAATTATAAGCGCAACACTGCAAGTGCAAACTGCCATCACGATGGAGAAGATGTTAATGCTAAAATATCTCTTTGTGCACCGCCAAGAACTTCAGTAGACAAACTTGTACCCGATCTTCATTACAGCACAACTGCTGTAAATTACACATCCGAAGTAGCCGACAAGAACAAACATAATGTGATGGTCGATTCTAAAGATGCTAAAAAAATTGTTTGTGCTGGCATAACTCCGGTAATGAAACCAGGAAAAGTCTGGCATGATTTTCAGTTGCCAAATCATGATTGGGTCTGTCGTGACATTGCAAGAAAATGTTCCACAGAACCCAATCCTCAGCAAAGCACATCTAAACGTTGAAGAATTGAACACCGTTTTACATATAACACGGACAGGCAAGGTCGTAACTCTAATAAATCCTTCCTTTCTGGAACCTGACACCACAACAAAGCTATTCAATGAAATGTTCTTGCTAATGACAAAACCTTCATTAGATTTTGTATTTCGCAACCCTGTTACTGGTAAACTCAAGTCCGAATTTGTTTTCATTATGGATAATGGTCCCGCAGAAGATCCCTCAAGCCCACTTCTTCAAATGCTTCTCATAAGAATGCTAAATTTTCCGAACCTGGATAAAATCTCCAAAGTTTCTTTCGCAGAGTACCACAGTAAATGGAACTTTGTTGAATGATCCCATGCCGCGGAAGATGCCACCTTATCTCGTCATGGTGCATTTTCTGCCAGAAAGGTACATGATGGTGAAACGGTTCCTGGTTCAGTAGAACATGAGGCAAACATGGAAGAGAGGCATAAAATGTTCAAGCCACGTTTTTGACAATGAAGAAAATTTGAAGCCATTTCTTAACATTTCAGAAAAGAGGAAAGAAGAGTGTGAGATGAACTACATCGCTGTAACTGAAAGCCCAGTGAGTAAGGAACTTAAGGAAATCTGGGATATTTAGTCCTGGGATAGGGCAAGTGTCAATTGCGCTGGACTAGAATGTCAGTCTCTCCATATTGATCATGGCGATTACAAGTGCATCTATCTTGAAACCAGATTATGTAGTGTATTTTCAGTTGAAATGATTTGAACTCGAAAGAGCTCATCTTTAAAATTTGTAGTTATTTCGGCAACAAACATGACAGAATTTTCCCTTGTGTTTTCAGACTAGAGATTTACCTAAGATGAAATGATTCAGAGAAGAGTTTGGCAAACATGTAGATTTTACGCATCGATGTACAAAAAATGCATGGATTTTATCCCTTTGACTGTACACGTGATAGCGATTTTACTTCCTAGATATCAAAAGGCAAAATAAATGCAAAAAAGGCATCATTATTCATGTCTATGTATTTTACTCTAGTTGCAAACAATGTTTCACTGTCGACCATTTGCTGATTCCATGATTTTGTGCCGTAATGTAACAAAATAAAGCCTCAAGTGTGTTCTTAGCATGTTCTTAAATTGTGATGATTTTCAGCCTGACCTTCTAATAAAAAACGATTCTTATTAAAAAAGCAGAGCGTATTCGCTTTTTGAGCACCCTTTAACCTCTAGTACCCAGGTTAAAGTTAGGCTTTTTGATACAGTCAGAATTAGTTTAACTTTGTATCGGGTATATTTCTAATAAAGATTTTTCCATTTTAAAGTGAACAACTGCAGAAGCTGTTACATGAACTAAATGAACCGGAGCCACACCATGAAGCAGCTGTGCCGGACACACTGCAGCAACACGTACACAGAATGAATGGAGAAATGGAGGAAGAAAGGCAAGTGCAGGGGGGCAGCTGCGTCAGCAGAAACAACTCAGAGGACATCGAGCGGCAGAATTGGTAGCTGATGCAGCAGCTTTTATAAATCGGCCAACGTCAGCAACAACAATAGCTTATGAGACTCATTGTCTTCAAGCTTGGATGGGACAGAGCTTAGTGCTGTCGGCGAACAATGTCACTCGCCAAATAGATTTGCACATAGCGGCTATTTTGAATGATTTTACATGTATTTAACTTCAAATGCATTTTGCTTTGAAATATTTTGCGTACAGTCCTGGGAGATAGCTCAAAATGTAAACTGAAATGCGTAAAACGAAAATATAGCTGACTAAAATGTCAATATGCATTACATTTGTAAATTTTGTCATTCAAAGTGAGATTTCATAGTGGCAAAAACTGAATTTTTCTGATTTCAGACTAGATTTGCTCAAACTTTTTTACAACCCTCAAGAACGTTGTTTATATTTTTGGAAACTGCTATCTTTCGTCTGCCAAAAAATAGCTGACCAATTTTAATAGTTACTTTCCAGACTGATACGGAAATTGTACCGCAGACCAGACCGAAATGCTTGCATTCTTCTCTTGCATGACACACAAAGTTCCCAATTAATGCAAATTATATGCGAACTCAATGAACCGGAGCCAGAGCATGAAGCAGTTGCACCGGCCACACTGCAGCAACACATACACAGGATGTATGGAGAAGTGGAGAAAGAAAGGTGAGTGTAGCAGCAGCATCAGCAAAAACAACTCATAGAGCACATCGAGCGGCAGAATTGGCAGCTGATGCAGCAACTTTTAGAAATCGGCCAACGTCAGTAACAACAATAGCTTATGAGACTCATTGTCTTCAAGCTTGGAAGGGGCGGAGCTTAGTGCTGTTGGCAAACAACTTTGCGGCTATTTTGAAAGATTTTACATGTATTTAACTTTAAGTGCATTTGTCTCAAGGAAATATTTCGCGTACAGTCCTGGGAGATAGCTCAAAATGTAAATGTTAGTACTCCACTCGTTATTACTCAATTGGGTGCCATATTGGACACGCATGTTAGGCATCCTTTGATGCCTCTTCAGCGGTGAAGTAAGCATCCGTATCGTGCATAAGGCCATCTGTTTTCACAAAAGTACTTCATTAGGTCAATTAATCTACTTAACCCTATCTGGCCTATCTGGAGAGGCATCTTGAAGAAGATTGTCCACGTGCTTTACGTGAGTGTTTACACGCATGTGGAAAGAAATTGCAGAGGTAAAGTTTAATACCTCTTTTAGTTTATTTTTTTTATAAAAGGAAGTTTAGACTGAAGGGGAGGCACATGCTCACAACTGCAGATTTGTTGTAGTACAGAACGACAAATTGGGGCAGTTCACATCCCAATCACAAGTATACTTTGTTGCTCTGGGGAGGTATTAACAATAGACTTATGAACTGTACGAAGCTGAAATATCTTCGTTGGAGAAGCTGAAATATCTTCGTTGGAAAAACGATCAAGAAAACGCAAAACTAATGGAGAGAAGCCAAGTTCTTTCAATGTTGCTGTTGATTTGACATCGTATGCTGCAAGTTCTGCCAGCTCAAAGTTACACCAGAAAGGAACATTGCCTTTAGCGAGGACAGGGCATTCTTTAACCCGACTGAACGGAACTTTTGCTGCCATGTTCGGGGGACTAACGTTGGAAAACGGGCAGCAGGGTTCTACTGAACACATGTTTAAGCAGATATGTAAGGATGGCAAATTTTATTTATTGAACCTGGAGGACAAGTCATGGTTCTGTTTATCTGGGGAAATTCCACCAAGAGCTTATCACTCAACTATTTATGCACCCAACTCCAACACTGCATTTGTTATTGGTGGGGTCACTATCTGTAATGACAACTCGGTACACTATCTACCATTTAATGAAGTCACAACTGTAACATTTGACATTGAAATTGATAAAGAAATTCAATTATCACTCCAACTGATTGGTGCCTTATCAAATTGCTGTCGATGAAGGACCTGGCACTATCTAATCTACCCATGCTTGCTAAAGTTGCAGAGTCCATAGTTTCCCTGCCAGTTTCTAATGCTTGGCCAGAGAGGGGAGCCAGCTGTTTAAAACTGTTGGAGACTAGACTCAGGAACACAATGAAGAATGACATGCTCAGCACCCTTCTGCAAATTAGAATCAATGGACCAGAGGTTGGCAGCAAGGATTTTCATGTGGTCATTGATTCATCTGTTGCCACATGGAGAGGTGCCAAGAACAGACGGAAGACTGCAAAGCCCACCATCACCACTGGAGTAGCAGCTGCATCATCCGATTCTGATGAAGTAGGGACTGTGTTTGTGCAGGATGTAAGAGTCCAAACCGATAGATGTGTTGCAGTTGAGGAAGAGTTGGCAGGACTTCAGGAAGCTTTGGGTTTGCCACTGGCAGATGAAAGTGAAGGGGAAGAATCGTTGGAATGAAGAACACTGTTCAGGCTGCATGCATTACAAATGTGAAGATGTTGTGTTTCTTTCTATGATTAAATGCTTTGATATCGTTTTATTTGAGACAGTGACTCCTCAAATGCATTTTCATTTGATTTCTGTACACAAACTCCTATGAAATTGCCAAGAGAAAATTGAAATTAAACATAGAAGATAAGTGATATAGAACATAACTTTTCGTTTCGTTGCTATATTTATGTGTTACTACTAAAATCCTGACTAGCTTGCTAGGTATTTCATGCAAGAACTTGAAAATGAAACTAACTTCCAGTGTCGTTTAAATTAAAGAATGGATTCACACTGGATATCATTGAATTTTTGTTTAATATTACGAGCTCATGTGGTAGCCCTCAGCCACCATACATAAAAGTAGAGCGTAATATATATTGACGTAAGGAAAAATAAATAGACTACACTTTCATCCCGACAAGCTCTTTTCTGGTCAACCTGCTCCTTTTTCACGTTCAGCCTCCGCTTATTGACGGACTAGATCCGAATTTTTATGTTCAAATTAGTTGGGAAACCATCTGGCAATAGAGGTACTGGAATAATGATCGGGATTTGCCTTTTCGTTATTTTCGGCAAGCGTTGTTTGTGTTTGATTATAAAATCAAGTTCAGCATTGGATCACGAGTGGCAAACATACTGAAGTGCCGAGTTAGCTACATGCTCAGGGAACTACAATAAATTAAGAATGGCACCTGCAGGAAAAGCATAAGAGGTGAAAAATGGTGCACCATCACCATCAACGAAGAGGAGATTGAAGAGTCGCCAGGCAATATCGTGGGGCAGTGAAAGCAGCGCCAAAAAGAACTGGAGGAGGAGGAGAATGCAAGGCTCCGAGAAGAACTGAATAAGAAGGCAGTAGAACTGTATTCAGCAATGGAAGCTGCCAAAACAAACCAGAACTCCAGCTCCCATAGCAACAAAGGGGAGTCCTTCCTGGATGTTGGACCAAAACAACAGAAACGGGATCTGAACAAAATCACGTATGCACTATAATTATTTTGCAAAATATTCATTTTCCTTTCAGTTGTTATTGTTGGTTAATTTTTGTAAGTAAAACGAGCTCTATTGAATTTGTTTACAGCACTTATGCAGAAAGATCCCTGTGGTTTGCAGAGACGTTCGATTTGATGCCAACTTCGTTGTCTTTGCGCGACCGGAACGGCGAAGAGCACGTCGTGACCCTGAACAGCCAGAAGCAGCCAACAGCAGCTGAACAACCACAGGAAACAACGACAGGTTAGTATTTGCATTTTAATAGTTTCGCTAAATGTTAACACGGAACAAATTTTAAAAATATTAAATATATCGGGATTGATTTCATCAACTTTGAAACTAGAAGTTACGGCCGGCTTTTCTCCGAGAACGAACTGAGCATAACATCAACTTCTAGTTTAATAAATCAATCATTATTTGGCCTACTCGCTGATGTAGAAACCCTAGTTTAAAAAAATAGTATACTAATATTAAATATAAACGAGGTCAGTGTTGTATGTCAGAAAAAAGCCACAAAAAGTAAATCCCGGTAAGCTAAAAATGCAAATCTGTTGACTGTTGTCACAATGTTTCAGGATCCGATTCTGAGCCCGAAGTGACATGGACAAGAAGCGTTTGCGAAGTTAATCTGCCCCCAGAAGCTGAGAAAGCAGCTGCAAATGAAAGTAAGTTGTACATATGTTTTACTCTCTTTTTTAAAAATCCCAGCTCCTTCTAATTCTACTAATTCTCCTAGTCGGGAGTGGTCTTGCAACGTGACTCGTTACCATTTCATTATCCAAATCTTTCCGAGAAAACCTGGGATCAGGATTTTCAAACTGGAAGAAACAAGTTGGAACCGTGGATCGATCGCTGCTGCGCTGCTGGAACTTTCGATCGCAGTTCAGCTCAAAACAGAAATTTACGGGGCTGGAATTTGAATTGTATACTTTCTTGTTGCTAAATTATTACCCTGCTAACAGCGCTTTTTTTTCCGGCTCCGTTCGTCCAGTGGGTATAACTATAAGAAGAAACTCTGTAGACGTACTCCCGGTCTGTTTACTATTTAATAAATTATAATTTCCCCTTTTCTCCTACAGATACTGAAATTAACAAGAAACAGTCGAGCTTCGAGAAACTTACGCCTGAAGACCAAGACAGGGTCAGACAAATTGTGCAAAATATGGACAGGTTTTCCATCTCGATAGAGGCCTACCATGAGCTGACGCAAGATGATGGTTGCGAGCTGCCGAGAACGTATTTGGTGGAAGGTTGCATGAAACATCATGACAAGAAAGTGGAGGGAAATATCACGAGGACACCAGGGGAAGCTCCCCGCTGTGAGCTGCCGATAAAACCTCTTCTGATCGCAGAAATCAAACACTATGTGAGTACAGTGACAAATAATGAAATGTCCTGGATCATGGAGCTCTCTTGTATCATTGTATGTATTGACATGTCACATGACATCGTGGATATTTTCATGTGTGTTGTATATCATAATTTTCATTTATTTTTGGTTTAAACATGTTGTTGTCCCAATATGTTTGGTACCAAATATTAATATAAAGGTCCACAGTTATATAATTTCTTACATTTTGAACACATTTTCAACAGCTTGAGGAGAAAAAGATGAACTCAGACGCACTAGAGAAACCATTGAAGGTATTTGTTATTGTATATACTATATACTCATACCGTATGCTCTCAAAAATGTTATAAAATATATATGGCCATGCCAACTTATTTTCAAATATAAGTTTCAGGTTAATGTCTTGATCACAAAATATTTCTTTGATCAGTTAAATTTTCAATAGTCCCCCAAGTTTCATTCATTTAGCCAATGCAGATACATTACTGACCCCCCTCCCACTTTAAAATTTAAAATATGGATTTTTAAATTTGTTATTTTTCGGGGGGGGGAGGTGGTATATTTTCTATCTTAACATTAAAGCTCTATTAAATTGCAAAATTTGAAGAAGCAAAATATAGTAATAAATTAACAAATACAATGACCCTACAAAGTTTTTTTGTCTGCGTCCTAGCCCCATCCTAGAATTGTGTACAATTTTAAACAAATGATGCCATTTGTCTTAAGTGCTACAAATTGAAGACTTTGAAATGTAACAATTACATCAAATGATTTAATTGTATTAAAAGGAAGAAAATGTGTATTAATTTTTGTGTTTTAAAGTTTGTATTTCCCATGGATTTTTTTCTGATTTCCAGAACAGCCTTTTCATGAAGATATAAAGACTTGTTGCATAAAATTTAATAATAATATAATAATAAGAATCTTTATTGATACTCATGGCAGTAAAAACTGAATTGTATCTTTCATTTTGCTCATAAATATGCAACGTGATCCTAAACCACATAGCGGACCAACACGCACAGGACAGCACCACGGTGGAAATTCAAATTATTCATGGTAGGCAAGTGAGGATGATCACTCCTACTCGCATGATGAGGCCGCTATTCGGAGATCAACCGTTTCCCACTGCTTTTGTTGGGTAAGGTTCTAACCATGCTTTTGCAATCCCTCATGACTAGTGACCTTCATGGTTCAAGTGGACAAAAGCCTCGATAATATATGATGTTTACACATTTGGATCGACTAACTTGCAACCTCTTCTTTTCAGGGACGTCGTTCGATGGTACCTGGTCCACTTGCGACACGCATTTCACAAGTGCCATACACTTTTGCACCATGAAACATTCTTGAATTCCGTTGTAAATATTGTTTTAAAAGAAATGTAGCAAGTTTTCACTTTTTAGCACGAATTTATGAATGCCAAATATATTCAAAACTCAATTGTAATTTGTATAAGTAGTGTAATTAAACATCACTTATCTTACTCATTTGCTACGTTCTTGTTGTCTTTGTGGTTTTACCGTTTATGCAGCTAGGTTTACCAGCCGTTTACGTACGTATTCAAGAGCGAGCGAAGGTTAAGATTGCATGCAATGTTGGTTTTATAGTAGTAAAAAATATCTGATGCGCAACAAGCACAATTGATTGAGCTGACTACATTTCGAGTACAGTTGTTAAGAATAGTTTTATTCACAGAAGATCGGGCATGACCAATTAATTCAATTACAATAGCGCAGAAAATAGTATAGACCTTTCAGTTGAAAGCTGTGCCCTACATATCGATATCCCCAGCGCGACCTTCCTGTTAGAAAAAGCTAACAGAAGGGTAATCAGAAACGTGGCCACTTCTTTTTTCGGAACGTGGTCATGAAAATGAATCTCTTGATTGTAGCTACCCTCTTGGCAGTGTTGTCTTTTATTAATCCGATGTTTGTGGTCACCCTGCCGTAGCTGGTTCTGGATGGATCATGGCCATGGTTTGGTCGATAGGTTTCTATTTCCTATTCCCTTAGCGTTCAGGCCCACGCTCACTGAAATGGAAACGGCGGCTGACTACCTTTCAACTGAAGCTGTGGTATTCTGCAATTGCTCCCAAATTTTTTTGGTGACTTCTTAAAGTTCCTGCCTTTTTTTAATGTTTTCTGACGGCCACTCCAATATTTCACTTTCTTGACAGATCCTTTAACAATGTCAAACAATTTGTTAAAGGATGGTCAATCGATGGTCAACTGAGTCACATTTAATATTCAGAGTTGTTTTACTTTGACCAGCGGCGGTATAGTTAAAATGATCAGTCGGGAATGGGAGATGGATGCTTTCTCTATAGTTCCTCCTTTTTTCGTTCAGATCTGAGCACTGGAAGTAGTAGGTTTTTTAAAGGAAATTTTTTGACTTTGAAAAACCATTCATACAACGCGCGTCAGCTGCCTCAAGCTATTGTTCTCGGCAGCCCACTGCATAACAATAGCCCATCAGTCATAAGTGCGCCCTATTCAGCAAGCGCAGCGACCTGGAAACAAGGCCGATCAATTTTCTCATCAATATACCTAAGTTTTGCATACTTGAATCTACCGCGAGAATCAAGAGCGACAGGCTTAGAGTCAAGTTAGAGAGTCATTTAATAGATTAACTGATTCGCTTGCTGTTGAATCTAAAAAGTAACGAGACGATGGATCGGGAGCAAGAGGGATGCGACAATGGGACCGAGTAAGTACTGAAATGTCTGCACAGAACGATTATTAGATTGTTAAAATATGTATTGTCACTTATTAATAATCATAGTTTCATGCAGTATCGTGATACAAGCGAACCGGTCGGAATGTGGAAGAACAAGTCGATAAAGTCGATAAGCACATTTCATGTCACTAGCTCGATGCGTGTCCCAGTTCAAAGAAATCTATAGTGCTAGTAATTAAGGTATAAATGTTTTAAAAAGTAACTATCAAAAACAATTTGAACACGACGTTGGTGACTGCGGCAAGTTTTTCGAATTACTGCGGTTGCCGCGATTTGTTGTTGCTCATTTTTTGTAACTATGACAACTTTTGAACTTTGAGAAAATGTTATCTATCAGCCATTATCATGACTAGTTTCCTGACTTCCCTGCGCAGTTAGAACCCAACAGGGTGTATTTTAGCGGCATTACTATTCAGATTCAGATGAATGAATGAATGAACCTTTATTTAAACAGGGTTGCCCCTTCAGTTTACAAAAACAACTGCTATCAATGGGGGCCCTAAATATACCTAAGATATAAAAATTACAATAAGTTAAGAAGCGGTCAATTTTAAAATACACATAGATCTCTGACATCTCGCGACTTTTGCTGTCTTGGTTAGGTAGAGAAATCCAAATCCAAACAGATATTTTTACTCTACGTTCGTGGTCAATTATTGTTCTTTATAACGAAGCAATCGTTACGTTTCTAGTTCAATAGTTTATTTTCTTAAAGGCGCTGATTTTAAAAAGAAACACCGAAAATATAATTTTGATGGACAAGAGTGTGAAGTTTTGCGGCGAGAGTTAACAATAGCTTATAATCGGCCTTTTGTTTTCTAGTTACGCCTCCTCGGAGGCAATGAGCTGGCTATAACTCCCATATGGGATTTATTCCACCAATCACAGTTGACTCGTTGAGCTTATTCGAATAATTCTTGTGGCCGTTCCGATCTACCGCTAGTATATTACTGCGAAGATTCTCTATTATTGTCGCTCTTATAAATATTGCAAACTAGAGTTTTTTTCGTTTTTCTAAATTTACCACCTACCTCATTTTGCAGACAGTATATTACGACATGCAATTCGTACCAACTACTTTTGAGCACAATCGATTCCACCTCTCTGTCTAGAATTTCATCATTCTTTCTACTTCTTTGAAGCAGTTCCTGGTAGATATTAACAACAGTTCCCAGATGTGCTTCGCTGGTTCTCTTTTCTTTGAAAAGAAAAAGCCTTGCAATGCCTTCAAGAACCAAATATGTGGCATAGCGCAGCCTGCCTTTCTTCTTATAATGATTTAGGCGGAGGCTCGCTTGTAGCTTCTTGTTCAACTGACCTGCAGATGCCATCTCATTTTTAGAACAATTTCCCAGAGCCAATAGACCTTTAGCACTTGCTACATGCAGCATTACGATGACTCTTCCATACACAGTTAGTCGCAAGCGCTGAACTGGAATAATTTCGATGCTGTCTTCTGAAAGAAGAGCTTCTCTTATACATTTCTCCACGTTCTTCACAGCCAAGGCCGTGTCAGGATCAAGAATACCTTTGATTAGTAAGTGCAAGAGCAAATGTAGGGAATATTTTACCACAGTTTGACTGCGCTTACAACAGCTCAACTTTCCTAAGGTTTCGTAGATGTCGGCCGAGCGGTGACCAGAAATGTGACAGGTCTGTTCCAGCGAAGGTAAAACTTCTTGCAGGAGCTTCTGTTCAACTTGTTCCTTTTCTTTGCCACTCAAGCTACCAAATTCATCCAAGAATTTGTCCGCATTGCGATTAAATTCCTCTTCAGACCACTTACTATCATCAGGTACTGTTGACAGAGATAAGTAGAAGATCCAACATAGGTCTCTCTCTAATCCCGCATCCCGCCACCAGTTTTTCCTCCATCCCGCCATCCCGCTTGTTTTGGACGCGTCATTACGATCCCGCGTCGTTTAAAGTATTTTCAGTATGAATAGATACCTTTCCTCCAAGATGAAGTATGACATGCGGCTTTCCTACTCGCTTTCATAAACATCTAAATCGATTTGTTGGCTTCCAAGACGGTGGTGACAAGTTAAACAGTAGTTATTGCACTATGCAAAATTCATAATGGAGGAGAGAAGTCAGATTTCTAAGGGGCTCCGGGGGCATGCTCCCCCGGAAAATTTTGAAAATGTGGGCTCCTAGAATCACTAGAAATGCGTCGAAGATTGCAAATTGCAATCTACGCCGAAGTTTACATGAATAAAATCAGCATTTGAACTTCCATCCCGCTTCTTGCCCAGAAAAATCATTAATTGCCGCATCCCGCTGCTGAGATAACTAACTTCCCGCTTCCCGCTGAGCCTTAAACATCCCGCATCCCGCCCTGAAATGTTCTTTCATCCCGCATCCCGCCAGCGAAAAATGCCTTATCCCGCATCTCGCCAAACGTATGTTGGACCCTCTATAGTACTGTTTACTATAAAACGAAAATGGCAGATCGTCATCTGCATTTATCTGTTGTACCAAGTGTACATAAGGGACAGAGAGGGAGTCCTAGCATAGGTATTGGCATATGTGCATTTCAAAAAAGCTATTTTAGTAACACGCGCGGAAGCAAACGAAAACAGTAAGTCTCCAAGTTACTGTACGGAACGGAAGAAACCGAATAAACCACAGCCAATGGCGGCTTGTCACACTCCATTTTGTTCGCTGACGAGGGTATGTTTGAGAGTGCTGGCAGCTGGCTATTATATATGTTGACAGCATAACGCAACCTTTCAGTACGCACGTAAACACATTACTTTTTTTGCTGATATTTTCACTTGCAAAGTCAAGAACGCTATTTTTATTTTTTAATGGTAAACATCAAAT
>JANVCJ010009124.1:0-14413 GCA_026413505.1 Epizoanthus ramosus | reverse complement strand
ACATACATACATACATACATACATACATACATACATACATACATACATACATACATACATACATACATAGATGTATGCACATATGCACACACGCGAACGTGAAAATGTTCAAACTGGCGTGCAAGCCTTTCCTGTTTGTGCAGTTTTGTTTTTCTTTGAAAATTTCACTCGTGCGTATTAATTGCAAATTACACTCGTTATGTTAGTCGCTATAAATTATTACAATTCAATCGTTAATTATACAGTAACAAAACGTTCTCAGTTCTGATTATTCCAGAGGAGTGCAGTTAATTTCAAATTGAGGATAGATTTCTGAAACTGAGGTCCGACAAGTGAAATTTAACGCATAAAGGCCAAAGGTGGAAGCACTAGCGAATCAAATCACGCTTTGCCTGAAAACAAGACTAACCATCCAAGATGGCCGATATGTAACTAGCTTGGAGAGAAAACAGCGAAACGTTCAGTTATAAATACCTTGGGATACAAGTAAGAAAAGAAAAGATTCAAAGGCTTTTAAAACTACTGGTAGATTAATAAAACATGCAACTATAAGAGTCCAAAAAAGAACTTGATCGGTGAAAAATCAAAGCGAATCAGATGACAAGTGGTCGGAGAAAAACGCCGATTACGAAAGGAAACTAAATTAAGTGGATCAAAACTTTTGTTTCTGTATGATTAACAAATAATCACATGGCTTCTTTTTACAACTTTGTCATAAATCAGCATAAATGTTAGTCGTTGAAAATGTTAGTCGTTGAAACATTACTTCTGTCCATTTATTGCGAATTACACTAACAGCGCCTATTCTAATTGGCACTGATATCCGAGAACTTTACTCGGAAAATATAGAAATATTTGGCTGCGTTTGGAAAGGTTGAAACGTCATCTAAAACTTTCGAAAACCTTAGGAAAAGCTCGGAAAGTCGGATAAAAGTTCGAAAAATCTTCGGAGGGTTCGGAAAGTCTTCGAACAATCCGATGTGTTCGCAAAAATTGTTTCCTACCTCTAATGCGTTTATTCTTGCATTACAACGTAATTTCCACGATTATTCAAAACGCACTCAACACCACGTGACCGTTTCTATATGTTTCTTTGGCAAGAGGGCGACTTAACGCCGAGTAGAGAAATGTGAAGTATCACTATCGCAGAAAAAAAAAGTTCTGCTGTTGATAACAGGAAACACCGGCCAGTGACGTGGCATTACTGCCACTTTCCTCAAGTGTTCCCGGTATTGTTCATTCATTCTCACTTCTCGAACAATGAGGTTTTACTACACAAAGGCCCCAATCGCACTAGAGACAAACATTTGATATGGCGGGGACAAATACGTTATTGTCCGACTTGTTTTAAGAAATGTGCGTGACATTTCCGTAACCGACAAAACAACAAAGATACCGATTGTCAAACTTGTCCGGAAAAACATTCGGAAAATTACATCATTGTCTAGACAAGATGTATTCAACAATCTTGTCCGAGGAATTTCAAATGTTTGTCTCCAGTGCGATTGTCTCTAATGCGATGTCTAGATTGGGGCCTAAAACTCTAGACATAATTATTCAGGACATGGTAACATTAGATAACGCGCGTGCATCTAACTCGTCCCCAGTCGTTTCTTGGGCGTCTCCAACATGGAGTAGGGACTGGAGGAGAGAGATGGGGAGGGAGACAACTGGGGACGAGTCAGCGCGTGCATGGCGAATCATCGTACCTTCGCATATATCACCGGCAAGGGCACTTCCCTCAATACAGCAAAGTTGGTCATGTGATCACAGTGACAGGTAGTCGCCCATTCATTGTATGAGGAAATCCAACATCCCTCGCTGGACCAGCCACCGTGAGGTGCGTTACTGTAACACAACATGAATAGTCTCAGTGTAAGAGTCTCTTGCTGGGCGGTCACGCTCTCAGAACAAGAGTAACTGATGCGCCAGTTCCAGACTGTAACTATCACTATTCCTTGCCCAGTATAAACAGATATACATGTTTGAGTTCTAAGGAAGTTGAGTAATAATGGATGGAAACACTGAAACTGGGAAAGCGAGTTATCTTTGCTGGAATCACTGGGAAACTGGCTAGATGAGAAAATTATAGCAAATGGAAAAAAAGCAGGGCCCCCTCCCCCAAAAACAAGAGCAAACGCATACAGAACAACAGTTACACGGCCGCTGTAGGTGTTGGAAGATAGAAATAACGTCACAGCGTTTGGCGCCAATGCGCACAGGGACCCACAGTGTATTGCCGTACTTACAGCTGAAAATCCCAGAAGGAGCAGATTGGTTTAGGATCAGATTCGATCTATAGGCAAAAACAACACAAATTAAAAGGAATGATAAGGCATTATTTATATCCTGATTGGTAATATTACCGCATGCTAGTATTTTATCAGTATGCACATCGAACACGTTGACATGCCAAAGGGTGTTGTCCAATTACAAGACTTAATATAATAATCATAATGTACAAATCACTTCTGATATATAGCGCTTGTTAGGTCATTAGTTGTGCCAGAAATAGCACTCTAGCCATCCTAACATGATTTACATTGTAAACCGCCACCATTTGTATCATTATTAGTCAGACGGTCACCAGCGAAGCCGTAAGCGTGAAACTCGAGTAACCGAGAACATTTTAACTTTTTAGAACCTTTTAGAATTTAAACCATCTTAAACACCAATTTATGTATGCCTACCTACCTATTTACATACATACATACATACATACATACATACATACATACATACATTTATACATACATACATACATACATACATACATACATACATACATACATACATACATACATACAAAAATATAAAATGGAAAAAATGACAGTAACTCGAGTTTCACGCACTAAGCGATCATACATACATACATACATACAGAATTATCTGCATATAGTGTTTGTTCTCATGTCGGCATTTCGTTAAAAGCTCGGATCGCTTGTACATACATACGTGCATAATCATTTTAATGATTATCTTAAAAGATAAATGATAAAGATAAATGATAAATGGTAAATGATTATCTTAAAAGGTAAAGGTTGTACGCCAATAATTTATACCAGTAGAATTACGATAAGATTTGACAGTTTTTATTTTTGTGATTTAAATATCTCAGAATTTCTTTTGTTTTCTAAAACTTCATAAAGTACTACAAAACTAGAACTAATAAATAGCAAACACAACGTTAAGTTGACGAGATAACAAGAAATTAATAAAATAAAACGTTAAATCAATTCTCTCGGACTGTTTATGATTATTAAATTAATTGATTGTTGGCGCTATATCTTATCCAAAACGCACGATAAAAGTATGATATAAAAAGGTTAAACCTTGCAATAAAAATCGGAGATGTTTATAGCCCAGTGACAACGTATTTTTCAAAATAGTTGGATTTTTAAGTTTTGTATCTAGTGAAAGGGAATTCCAACTTTTTCCCTTCCCTATATGAAACAACTTTTGTAACATTCCGTTTTTGGAACATATTTCATTGACACGACTATTTAAGAATTTTGGCGATTTGAAACTCCTCCACAAATCACAGGAAATCTAAAAATAACAGATTCCTCTGACAGAAGACACAAAAGAGATGACGATGAACCATTTAGGAACGTAGATGGTTAAAATTGGGGAAGATTATAAAGGATTACAAACATCTATTTTAATATCGGTCCAGGCTAGAGATTAAATAAGTTTTACCCATGCGCTATCAAAACTGTGTTTATTGTATGAGACACCTCATGTTTTTTGCATAATTGAATAAGTTTATAGTCATTTTATCGTTTCGTGTTGTCCTGTTGAGCTTACAACTCGTGTTTCATGACTCTAAAGGCTTATCTCTACAAATAGCCGTGACATAGCCGCTTTAACAAATTGAATTTCTGTTTTCTCCATCAGGCGGTACCTGTTACTTTTGTGCTTGCTGTGATGAAATTGTTAATTTGATGAAATTGTGCCTTTCAAATCTATACTCAGACATTCTTCAGTTCTCCTGCGCAGCATTTTAAAATCATGGCGGCCCAGCATGCATTGTGCGCTGTGGAAAGAGTCGTTGAACAGGTGAACTGCATGTCCAAATCACAGCGTCATTTTGCAAAGCGCCCCGATGAGTTGTGTGAAAGGCCCTTCAATACATCAATATCGCAATACGGTTCAAATCTATTCAGTGTTAATAAGGTTTTCAAAAGCTTATATCATGGAGCCATGGCATAGTGGTAACGAAAGTCGATGGTTAACCAAAGACAATTGGGTTTCTATTACACGCCATAGTTTCCACTTAATTATTTATTCACGCAAAGCCACAGACATTTACTCTCTTACGTTAAGTTTGAATTTTAGGGTGCTTGCTAGTTAATATATATACCATTTTATCATATCCCATTTTTTAATTTTGCTACTTTGTAAATTCGGTTTCCTTCTTGTCAAACGCCGGTCTGGTGAATAGAAAATACTCACTTTCCAAATTAGAATGTAATGAATCAGCCTTTTCGGAGCAATGGGAAACTTGGAGTTCAACTGGAGAAAACCCCTGGCAAATAAAGCCGTGAAAATACATTTGGCAATAATTTAATTCAATTTAGCATTTTATCTACTACAATTTTTTGTGGCCTTGTGCCTGTTTGATTTTCGAAGATCCTGTTACTTGTTTTGGATGGACAGCTAAGGAACCAGGCCTTCGTTAAATCGTTCTATAATACCGATGTATGTACTGTGGGAGTTAGCTTTATTTGTGATCATTTAAACGCTTGGTACAATTAAGAAATAACCAGACAGAGATGGAGAGCACTAATTCCTATTAACACAAGTCAGCATCACAGTAGGTAAAATGCTAATTATAGATAAATCTTGTCGGATTTAGTTGCTTTCATTTACCAGATTTTTCAGCATGTACTGCTGAATGAACACCTGGTCACGATTCATTCAGTCTTAACCGTGTAACTTATACTTCCCTTGCTCTTTTATATTTAACACGAGTTTACATCAGTAAATTTTGCTCCTTTTAGATTTAACACGAGTTTAAAAACGGTAAAACAGCGCGAGCCAGAGAATTGGTTTGATAACTCAAACACCAACACAGGAAAAAAGAAAAAAATTTCTTCATTCTGTGCTTACGTTTTGTATATGCGGCTATATACACCGACGCCGGTGCTTCATTCACGAACATCTGCCATGCAAATTAGCTGAAGAATCCCCCTTGCTCTTAGTTTCACCAGATCTACACTCATGCAAATGATGTTTTGAACACTAATGGAACATTGAATTATAAAGTGCGGACTCCATGCCAGTATAAAGGGAGTATCGTGCGAGACCTGTTGCTCTTTATACGATTGTTAGAAAGTTCATTGTCAAGCAAACGTACTAATTTTTTCATTACCTTTCAGTTTCTGTGTAAATATGTTCAAATGGCATTAACATATCAGTAAAACAGTTTCAAGCTTCGTACTATTGCGGATCGTAATTCAGAGAAACTTAATTGTAAGTTAGACGATAGCACGAAAATGGCATGCAATAACATTGAAAAGAAAATGAACAAGTAGTTCTATTACTGTAAAGTCCTTTTAAAAACCTCCAATTCAGAAAATACCGCGGCGTCTGCATTGGAAGTTAGTAAAATATGGGACGGTACATATTGAAGTGGGTTGCAATCAATAAAAAAATCGGATTTCTGTCAGTGAAGGTGCAAAAAGTGATCAAACTTGCGGATAATATTTAGAATGTTGTGTCTGAGTTATTTTTTAAAATATGCTTTAGTTCAGCAACTTTGACGAAATCTCCTAATAATTTAGTGTCAGTTGAAGATATTTCTACCCATACAATTTGACATTTTAAACAGCTGCCTTCTCATTATTACTTCAATTCGCTTGAAGTGTTCTTGATTCTAAACAGAAAAAAATGTTTATACAGGATTATATTTTCTGTTACAGATATGGTTGCGTCTTTGTCCGAATTGTGTCGTATGATCCCATTGCAAGATCAAAACATTAGTAGCTTTTCTTTATTCGTATTTAGTTTCACATTTAACAACGCTGTCGGTTTCTTGTGTAGTACTATTTAATCGTAAAAATCCTAAAACGGAAGTGAGTTTAAACTGGGTATCTTTTAAAACTTCCCCATGAAACGTGAACATGAAAAACAGGATTGACCTCGAAACATTGATAGGACTTTTTAACAAACTTTACTATTCAGTTCATTATCATTTTTGTCTTGACGGGCAACCATTAATTTTAGTTGGGCATAACATGTATTACTATAATTCTAGCTAAGCTAATTATACCTCGCTTGAGATAGCGAAATTTACCAGACAAAGGAGCTGGGGTAACTTGTAGTAAATTACTAATAAATATTACCCCAAGTTCAAGAGAAGGGCGTTTCAGTTCGAGAGAGCGAAGTCGAAACGTTCGAGTTAAACCAAGATGGAGATAGCGGGTGTCCATTGTACTAAAGTTGCTCCCGTTAGGACGTACTCTATATAGCGCCCAACGTCTGACCTTTAAACAGCTGATAACGTAACTCGAAGTAACTTTACATAGCATTTATTACTTTACAACAGTTCATGAGACGATCGCTTTCTGATTGGTTCTTAGTGCCTATCAATGGGCGTACAGACTGCATGCAGTGCTGACGGTATGTTTTCATTGAAACTGATTCTTAATTTCTCTCGTCTTTTCCTTAATTTCAAGCTCTTTTCATTTACCGATATTTGTTGCAAAATTAACAACTGAATTATTAATCGCAGATATTTTCCCTTTGTCTGTCAGTTCTCTCATAGAGGAAAACTTAAACCGGAATTTTAAAACATTTTGTAGTATCACCTATATATAGCATCAACAATAAAACAGAAAACTGAAAAACATCTGCGACAGCACAAATATAGTTATAATCATAATGCTGGCGGGTCATTTGATTTTGTGGGAAGCCAGAATTTTTTTCGGATAATTAGTTTCAGAGTTTGCAAAAGAGACAGCTTGTAATAATTTTGGGCGAATACCTATTCAATTTTCTACTTTTATCAACCGGTCATTGTTTACAACAACATGTACTTATCTAACCGTAATGCCGAGTCAAACGCTGCACTTTACATGAGCCCAACGAACTTAAATTCAACAATTAAGTGTGTGAAACGTTCGACGTTTGTCCCAGCTAAGTTCGGCTGATTCACTAAGATTGGCTTATGCGTTTACACGGCCGCTGGAGCAGGCGTGAAGAACTGCTCGAACTGTGACCGGCTGAATTAAGTGCGTCGTTTGACTTAACTAAATTAGGTCGACCTAAAATTAAATTAGATGGACTCGTGTAAAGTACGGCCTTCGACCCCAGACTAAGATGTAGCGAGGGTTTGGGGAAGAGGGATTACTGACCGAGTACAAAGTTTGTAAAACGTATATAACGCCATTCCTGCGTTCTGAGTTGACTTTAGTATTTCAGTATCAAACTAATCTACATCTGGGTTTAAAAATGACATTTTCTGTGTTCACGAATTAATATCAAATCTGTGTTCTCTCTCCGCTATCAAATCGATCGTCATGTCTCCCCACCCCACCCCACACACTTACATAAACACGTGTACATAGATTACAAAATGAAATGAAATGAAATGGTTCTCTAGCGCATCTATCACATGTTTTGTCCTAGTTGAGCAACAGATAACAAAGAAGATACGAACTACGCTGACCTTCCAAAACTAAATCCCCGTTTACACATGCAAGGTTCAGTTCCTTGGCAATTTTTCCCTTGAGAAACTCTTTAGCTCGTGTACACGGCAAAATTGCCGAACATGACAGGCTTTTCCTTGAATAGTTTTTTGCTCGTGTTTTTTTTGCTAGTTTTTCAGTGAACAAGGAAACTTGACAAGGAAATACATCTCAAGTGCGAAATTTGCTCACGAGTACGACCTGCATGACAGACAAGTAAACGTATCAAGAAGGGCTTTTTTATCCGTTTACATGAGCAAATATACTTGTCAAGGAAGAACTTACCAAGGAAAACTTCCTCGTGCAAACTGGCTCTTAACTGTAGTGTAATAAGGTGTCGAAGTATCAATAATTAAATCACGAACACGAGATAGCGGGTTTAACTCGTAACCGTCCGAGGTGTCATAACGTTCGATTCTTCAACACATAGCTAGCTATACACTTTCTTTTATTAAGAACCAGTAAAATTTCACTCGGGCTCAATGTTCTTATTTTTTCGACAATTTGAGGATCAAAATGTTCTTATTTTGTTCCTATTGGCTGTGTTTTCCGTATTAAACTTGTTTCAGCCTCAGTTTGTTCTTAGTTTGTTCTTATTTTTCAGACGATTGCAGTCTTTGTGTTCTTATTTAAAAGTTTGTTCTTATTAAAAAAAAAGTGTAGATAAAGAATATCGTATATATTAAACCCGATCGAAAACTCAAAGTATGACTATTCAGATAAAACTGTTGATGAACGCTATTATCTCGTCTTTCAAAATTAGACTAGATTTCGTAATTTCTCAATATACATGTACAAAACACGTGCAATGTGACCACTGAAGTGAGAGCTGTTGATGAATGCTACTAACGCTGTGCGCTCAGAGGGTGTCTTTCAAACTGAACTGAGTGAGCCGACTGTTATATCTTCTGAATGGGACAGATGATGGGTAAAACGGCACAAAGTGTAATCATTAAGACTGGCGAAAGTTTTATAGCGATAAGATCGATGCGAATAATATTTCTTGTAGTTTTGAGAGATTATTTCAAAACTTATTGAGAGCAAAGCAGTGAGTTCAACGCATTACACTGAATTAAATGAAAGAAAAGTCTTATAAAAACATCTGCTCGTCAAGTCAAGCTAATTATCAAATCTTGGCTTTTGCATTTATTACTATCTAAAGAACTTTCACACGAGACGTCTTGGCGATCAAACATTCCTTAGATCCAAACAGCATTTATCAAGTGATTCTATCACGCGACAAACACGCAGTATAAAATTAGATAATGCGGTTGTTTTTGTTCTATAAAATGACGATAAATACGCTTCGAAAATCCACTTTGTACGTATGTTTGAACCAATTGTATTTTTTTTTTGCTACTAAAATAAAGATAAATAATATTTCAAAAATGATCTTAAAAAAAATTCGTCTATATAACTCTCATTTATTCGAACAAGTTTTCTTGACAAGTTTTTCCTTGAAAAGTTTATTTTTTGTTCGTGTAGACGACGAAAAAAGTCGAAATGTGATGACAAGTTAGTTTCCTTGTTCAACTAATAGCATGCTGGTCAGTAGACGACGAAAAAAGTCGAAATGTGATGACAAGTTAGTTTCCTTGTTCAACAACTAGCATGCTGGTTTTTGAACAAAAAACTTGTCAAGGAAAAACGTCACAAGAGAGAAACTTGCGGCTCACGTTTACGACCTGACAAGGAAACGCCTCAAGGAACATGGACAAAATAAACGTGTCAAGGAAAAATTTGTTGTTCAATAGACACGAACAAGGAAAGCGATCAACTGAAGGATGCTTGTCAAGGAAACCATGCGCGTGCTTTATGAGTATGGGAGGAGCCAGCAATGAGAAAGTGACCGCCCTCTGATGCAGTTCGTTTTCATTATTTTCTCAGTAGAAACACGGTCCATATGCTCAGCAGCGCTTCATCGCAGGAACAGATGTAAACAGAGGCGCTGATTTCTATTGGCTAAAACAAAAACAACCTGATGGTATATAAATAGATATGTCTGCTGCAACTGAGCATTCAGTACAAATCTGCTAAAATTGAAGGTAAGTTTATTGCAAACATTCTGCGTTTTCCTTCTACTTTTGTATTTCCCTATGTTTTGTTCTGTATTATATTTTCGACTTTTTTTTCTGTGAATGTGTGTGTATAATTTAGAGACAGACAAGTTTTCCAAATATGTTCCTCTTACGTTGATCATTCCTCATTGTTAAAACATATATAACTACTGGCAAGCCTACACGCAATGGCGAACGCCATTTTGAAATAGTTCTCTACAAAGCTTTTGGCAGGCAAAAGTGCTACACTTTAGGCTTTGCCCAAACTAAAGCCTAAAATTTAATGGATACGCGGTTCGACATTGTATAATTGGGTTGGTACTTTTCTTGAGCCCAGGTATATACTTTGATTATCACAAATGACCACTGTTTTTAGTTTCAACATATACTGTAGGTACAAATCGCGCGTCTAATAAACAAAGGAAATACATAGCTGGGCAGAAAATATGAATTTTATTTTCGACTGACAACAACAATATCCTTTATATATATCACTCGTTTGGTTATCTTGGACCATATCGTGTTCTTTTTTATGGGCTCATTTTGTAGTCCTGGAGCCCATAAATGGTAAAGCTTCTGAAATGTTCAAAATTCTTTGAGAATATTTCGCAAACGATTTGAAAACGTTCCCAAATGCTCGAGAATTTCTTTTGTATTCGATTGTTTTGTTTGCGCACTATGTAGTGTTGCTTTGAGTGTTACACTCAACTGGCATTTGGGATTTGTTGAGTAGCATATTTTCCATATCTTGACCGAGCGTGAACAAAGGATTGTACGAGTGCATTTGTTCTTAATAAACCACTCACATCCCTGTAATGATAGCTGCTATATTTGTAGTCTAGTTTTTGGAGGTATTTAAATACAGGATTCCTGTCTAGAGGTAGCGGGCAGTTGTCAAGGGCAACTTGAAAGGTAACCCTAAAAGGTTGGCTATTAGGAGGACAACCGAGTTTAGGTATGTTCTTAAAAGTTGGCTTAACTACGAACCACGAAAACGTTTCGGTACAAGATGAAAGCCGTTATTCAGTTTAAAATCGGAAAATCTATGTCCTCAAAAGCTAGTTCGCTTTTTTGACTGTCGGTATTGCAGCTTCATTGAACTGGTTCGCTTTCTTGACCGACATGAAGGAAAACAACTGGAACCAAAAATATGTTTACCTAGCCATATTTGCACTAGTATGCTCATTCTATACCGTGTCAGCACCTCAGTGCTAGAATACTGTATTATATTTTCTAGTTCTGGAGAAGTTCCAAGACAATGCCGGTTTATGCTAATAGGTGCTTGGTTTTAGATATCTCAACATCCAGGTATAAATTAAGTCTCAATCTGGCAGTTTTGGTTGATATGATTTTACCTATTTCGAACCTCCCAAAACGAATGACAACAAAAATTTTTAAATTCAACCAATTCTTCCCTCGCTAACTAAGCGTCAAAGTTGTCCAAATGTGCATGCTTTCTGGAACCGGACGCGCGCAAGAGATATCTCGAGACTGGGTACTAATTTATTGATGACATAGAACAAGTACGTCACCTTTGCCTTTTTCGCGCGTAAACACTGCGCGGAAGAACAAGGCAAGTATGCCACTTCGTTGTGTTGCTTGGGGTTGCCCGAACAAATCCAGTAGCAAAGACGTGAAGACCAAAAACAAAGCGTTACATGGGGTGAGGTTACTTGTGTTACGTCACGCACATTAGTCACCATTCCCCAAGAACATCGAGTACTCGGTCATTTCAAAAAGGCATGTCCATTCTCTCAACTTTAATGCTCAAATACAGCGGAAAGAATTGGTCAAATCGAAAAATACTTTTTGCCATTCATATTAGAAGGTTCAAGATATGTAAAATCGACCAAAACTGCCAAAGGGTTATAGACATTTTAAGGGGTATATTCAGTGCACTACTTTGTAATCTCAACGTTTGTCCTTGGAATTATCCTGAAATAATACTAAATCTAGGTGGTGTAGATTGACCCAACTCTTGGGGGTGGGGTGAGGTACAATCTTACATACAACCAAACGTCTCTCCGCGTAACAGTACAATCTAGGAGATGATCATGTTCAGGTGCTAATACGATGTGGAATGAGGATACAAGTGACCCGCCACATAAATGAAAGCTATGTTCTATTTGTTGTTTGTCACAGCACACATGAGGATGTTTTAGAATATTTATGAGACTAGATTTTAGTGACGAGGAAGTCACAACGGGAAACGATAGGGTTTATGGGAGTTCAGACTTCCTCTTTGTACAAGTGTATTCTAATAAGACCCTAATAATCACGAAGAAGTTCACTGATGGATAATATAAAGGGATTTATTATATGAAAATCATATTTTTGTACATATAAAATATCGTTGGTTATTTTATGCTGTTTTGAACAAAGTCAGCTGAATTTTTGTTCGCTGGTTCAGAAGTTCGTTATTTCTTATGAATTTTCATATGATAAAAAGAACCTTACATGGCAGTTTGAAGATACGTCTTTTATCTTCTCGTACTGAATTTTGCAACACACTTGTTCATTGCGCCCACTCGTGTGTTTCTGCATACGACACTCGGAAGATATATAAAAGCAGTATCTTCGCACAGCCACATAAGATCCTCTATAAATAAAAACGCAAACAATTGTTATTATTCAAGCAAACGCTTGACGATACTACATATACAGATATTTTGTACCCTTCTGATAGGAATTACGCTGAGACAAGTCAGAAGGACAGCAGGCTCAACACGATTCAAGATGGCTATCGCAACAGCATCGCTGGGTCTCGTGGTAGTTGTGTTGATAGTCACGTGCCACTCTCTCCCGGCACATCAGAAAACCAACACTGAGGAAGGTATAAACGATTAAAGTACTTGTCTCACGATAAATAGAGCTCTAACAAAGCATCGGCCAATCAGTGGTCTTCCAGTTCATTGAAACGTCTCTGATTAGCTGAGTACGTGTGG
Source organism: Epizoanthus ramosus (assembly GCA_026413505.1). Lineage (NCBI taxonomy): Eukaryota > Metazoa > Cnidaria > Anthozoa > Zoantharia > Epizoanthidae > Epizoanthus > Epizoanthus ramosus. Next base: position 1,720 of record JANVCJ010009124.1, on the reverse strand, counting down.
GGCGGTAAAACCAGACACCGATACGGTGGGTATAAATAGATATTGTTGAACTGTTGCGGCCTTTTATCTTGAAAAAACGCTCTGTCACTGCAATATCAGACATCAATGTACATCGTGACTTGTGCTGCTCGTCTCTACATGTATGAATAATTTTATATGGAAAGAAATAAATGATTTTTTTGCTTTTTAACTCTATCTGGGCTGAGCTATTTTTTGTGTCAGGAAGGATGGGGAGGGGCCAAATCGGCGCTCTCATTAATTTCCTTATTATAAATGGTAGCAAAGCCATAATTGGCAGATTACTTAATTAGTCCGTTATGTACATTTTTGCAATTAGTGAATTTAATTATAACGTCGTGTGACGTCACAAAGACGCCATATTTTTCATGGCGGCCATCTTGGATTTTTGATAAAGTCAGAATTTTGCCTTACTTGATTTGACATTAATTTAAAATCACGTAATTGGCCATTTCTAGATCTATAATTTCTGTGAAAAGGTTTGGACAAAAGTGTCAATCATGGTTGCTATGGCAACAGAGGAGCATTTACAGTTATGATTGGCTCATGAAATTGTCCGCTAATAAATTATGGGAAATGTCAGAACGTTTCACATTGATAGCATTTACCGTTTAGAAATGGCAAAATAAAATGTCTTTTGGGAGGCAATTCGCCCCCTCCTCCCATCCCAGATAGGGTTATTAATTCTGTGCGTGTTCTTACTATCCGTATAAGGAAATATAACTTGCCATGTTATTAGTTTCCTATGACAAGATCATATTGTAGATCACTGTAATTGGAAATGTGTAGTAGCATGTACTGTACGCTGCTTTGCATTATTACGACGTTATATCCATTTTAAAAATTACCATTTAGGGGAGGAAGAAAATAATATTTTTGAAACGTAAAAATATTTTGTAGGAACTCTTGATGACGGGGGTGCAGCCTCTGTGGAAGCATATCGCGCAGGTCCGGACTTCGAAAACCTGCTGAAGAAACACGTGCGAGGTACGTGGACCCAAGTTGTAAGATTTCAGTATGGTAGACAAGTTGTTTTACCTTTCATTATGAGTCAATCACAAGGCATCAACCACTATGAAACATTTATATATACGTTTATTGTCATATACAACTCTTCTCTAAAACTGCTTATTTACTTTCCCTTAGATGTTGTATGAAATGTTATTGCTGCTTGAACACAGCCATCAGTTTTTTAACTGTTAGAATAGTTATCAAACAAACATCTCAAAGTAAACATCTAGAACAGTATAGTCACCTGGTACCTTTTTCCTTCTTTCTTTTCTTTCTTTTCATTTTCTTTTTCTCTTTTTGTCTTTTTTGAAACCCATCTGACATTTATAATTGACTTGCGAAATGTTGCCCAGGTAGATTAGCTCCACTATTTCAGACTGTTTTTTAGCAAGTCCTGTCGAAAATCGCTAAGCCTGGTTTTCACGAGCGACGTAAGGAACGGAAGCGGGAGAGCTCTTATGCCCGTTATGTAATCGTGAAAACAGGATTGACGCAAGCACGGTAACGATGGAAGAGCAAACACAAGAACCAACCACTTTTCCTTATGCTTGCACTTCCGTCAATTCTGCTTCTCGCAACAAAGGTTTGACAGCTATTGTTTTGTCCAGCCTTAAGTCTGCGTTGTATTCTGTTTTCACGGCGACATAAGCGACGGAAGCTCAACGGAAGCAGAAACGGAGACGGAAGAAAA
>JANVCJ010009013.1:0-14417 GCA_026413505.1 Epizoanthus ramosus | reverse complement strand
CACTCGTGCTGCGCACTCGTGGTATTACTGACACTTCCATCAAATACTCGTGGTATTTTTCATTAATTCTTCTCGAAAGGTGGTGTTTCCTATGCTAATTAGATGACGTCAGTACTGATGGCATTACAACTATTCAGACGTCTGCAATGCAGTAACAGGTTGAATAAGCCGGTTTTGAACCCGCGCCTAGGCAATGATATTCGAAGCTACTTTCGCCTTAAATTGAGTTGTCAAGAACCTTGTTTTATGGTTTGATTTCCGTTATATGGTAAAATAAATACTAAAATTTCTTTCACGATTAGAATGCCATACAGCAGTACTTATTGCTCACAAAGAAGATATTTGACTGAGTAAATATATTTAGAGATATTCGACTCTGAATTGGAGTCGAACTTGGGGTAATTTTTGCATATCTACTGTTCCTTGCGGAAGCTCGAGGTTTTATGTAAATTTCGCCTACTGCAATACTAGACCAATATGTACCCGTGTGCAAAATTAGAACAAAATCTGGGATGTACGTTGTAGACAAATATTTGAGATTGCATGGTTCTCTTAGTACACTTTCATTAAACCCTGTTTTCTTCACATCGACCACTTTGGTAAGAACAACACTTTGGAATTTAAGATTTGGGTATTAACGTGTTGACATTGGATATTTTACATTAGATTTTTCCTCTAGACTTTTGTAAACGATCCATAGTTAGGTATTCAATAATTTTAGAAACACATGTTGCCAAACGTTAACGAAGTATATGGATTTAGTGCTACAGAAATATTTGCTATTGTCATGATTACCACTACGATTATTGGGTTCAACGAAGATGAACGTAATCACAATCTCGACGTTGTGTCTTCATGGTCTCCCTGTGCTTCCCTAGCCAGATTTAATCGAGGTTATTCCAGATTATTATCATGCACAATTGAATTTCGCAACGGCGAAGTATGTAACCGTGGCAACATAACAGACGCTGATTGGCTGGGCTGAATATCAAATACATCAATAAATAGCCAGTTTTGTCCATTATCTCTGTGAGCTTCTGTGACACAGAGAGAACAACCGAGTTGGGCGCCATCCCTAGTTGTGAGTTCCTAATTATGCAGAATAATTACTTTATACTATAGTTTTGTTTTGTCTTTCGTGTTTAATTGTCTCTATGAACCCCTTATTAATATTTTATCTGGCTGTTTACCTATATCTTTCAAAGCTGTTGGACGTGTCACGTACGCTAACAAGTATGGCGTGTTCCCACTATTTTCAAATTACCTTGAGGGTAAATATCAAAGACTATAAGTGTAAATACAAAAGCTTTTAAGTTCTCATGATTTAATATCGAGCAGAATGCATTTTAATTCGAGCGGTCATATTTTTACTCAAAATGTAAATAGTCACTAAAAAGTGCAATCTACTTATGTCACATATATTGAGTTTTTCAAAATTCTTACTGAAGTACGCCTTCTGCTGTAGCCTTCTGCTGTACTCCGTCGTGTATGGCTAGTGGCTAGAGCAATATGATATTGTGGGGTGGGTATGGAGTAGTTTGAAAGATGATGACGACAGATGAAAGAAAGAAATAATCCAGGTGTTGGAGTGAAGAATAATGGGAGTATCGTAGAAGGAAATTGAAAACAAAATTTCAATTTTCACTTGAATGGTAAATTGACTTTTTTTAACAAATTATTCACGAATAACTGATGAATGTTTGATGATCAATTGTATATTGAGCTTAGGCCAGTTATGCTTATTTTTCTCCTAAAATGCTAATCCATTATTCTCCGCTTTCTTGCTAAAATGCTAATGATTATTTCACCAAAAATCACTAAACTTTTCAGATGCTCATAAAATTCATTTATTGTACTAAATATATTTGATATCAAGAAACTCTAGCACTTAATTTTGTTCACCAGGTGCTTGGGAAATGGGATTTTTGCAAAAAACGAAGCATTGTGCACACTGAGTTACTGACTGTAATTGTGGTCTTGTTTGTTGGTTTTCGATTATAGATAAATCAACTGAAAGTTAATGCGTTATGTTTGTGATCGTAAGGGTGGAAGGTTTAAGTTCAGTGACATTACGTCTCGAGCGCTAGCTGTTCGTCAAAAGGGCCATTAGTTTCAGTTGATTTATCCATATAATTTGGCTTAATCCCCGCCCTACAAAACGTAGTTTTTCAGTTAAAGACTAGTCTACCATTGTTCGTTTTAGACACTGTCACTGACTGGGTCTCTTCTAGTTCAGACATCTATCGTTCATGCAGCAAGACTGGATACACGCTTTTTTGTAAGAACAACTTTATAAGTACAACGAGGCTCAGATCGCCCAAAATTTAAGAACAATTTAAGAACAATCTGAGGCTGGGAAGACCTAACAATAACATTTACCTTGCTCTTTTACAGCAACCTTTAAAAACAATTTGAGGCTGAAATGCCCAAAATATTAACAACAATGAGCCTCAGTCAAAATATCTGGTTCTTATAACAAAAGCGTGTATGTTTTATTTTCTAGTTCAGTAAGAGAAACTGGCAAAACATACTGCTAGCATTATTCGCGATTATGTTACACCACTAGGCAAATGGCTAATTGAGACCACATAAATTTCTCCCGCGGAAAGATAGGCGGTCGTCAAAATGATGTGAATTTCGGGCAAGTTGCTATTTCGCATCTTAAGTTTTCTACGTGACGAGATGTGCTTTTGACCTGTGATAGCACCACTTTTATGTGAAACTTCAACTAAAACAATGGCGGCCCTTCAGCAGACTGCAACCTAACGTTTCCCGTTAGCGATATACACAATGCTAAAACAATAACGTGTCCGGTCAGATTAAGACAAGAAGATGATGTATGATTGTTCAGTAGTTTCGCCATCAGAGCAACACAAACGTACAAGAATATCAAACGTTTAAACTTACCTATTGTAGTTACGACGGTTATGGCAAATACAAATGAATTTCCATAGCTCCAATCAAGATCCAGTTGTGATATTCGATAGTCTGGCGGGAAAGTTCGCTGCAATGCAGAGAAGAGTATACTCCCTCTCTCATCCGTGATGTTATGCTGGCTAAAGACTTGTTCTCGTAGCATTCTTAGCTCGTCTCTTTCCATGAGCTGATTTTCGTATTCCAGAGCCTGAAAAATGGCGGCCCCTATTGCGAGATATGCTACAAAGAAAATTACCCTTAACAGCAAACGTACGTTTGCCTCCGAGATTCCCGTTGCTAATGTCGACATTTTACTCATCTTCAAGCAAAGTTAAATATTCAAATTCTAAACAAATTTTGAAACTCGGGTCACTAAACTGTTAGGGTTGGTTTTTGTTCGACCAGGTGCACTTTACCTGAAGACAGTCCAAATTACGAATTACGCACAGTGTTTTTACTGAGCGTCTGATAGACATATGTAAATCAAGAGGACACCTCATCGCTAATGAACAACAGAAATACCGATTAGGGACTTTACGATCCGAGGATGCGGACATAGCAAATACAATAGGCTTGATTACATCATACATTAACTGCAAACAAACATGCAACCAGCTGACAACATTTCTACGGTTATCTGCAGGAATACAACTTGAAAACCTAAAATATGAAGTGTTTCGGACAAGGTGAACGGGAGAATTTAAATCTTCGTATTTTATTTTCTGCCTCAAAGGCCACGTTACCCAATTCCTTCTATTCAAAATCCTTAATACGAAAAGCAATATCAACGAATGAGCGGTAAGCAAACTATAAAGTGACAATCAATTTCATTAGTAATGCAGCTGTATTCTCTCACAATATCCCACCCGGCCATGTCTGGTCTAAAATTAAAGCTACACAAGCTATAAATCGTTGCCATGACAAGCTGAGCCTTTTAGAGAGAATTCATTTGGGAACAACTAATATTCTCATTGGCTGTTCAGAAGTGAAGTGTGAAAATGTAACGTTAAGTGAACCTCTATTTTTTGTCAGTATCCTCCTTTCCTCTGTGTATTGTTTCTTGTTTAGCTTGTAATGGAGTGCGAATTTAGAGGCCATAGTTTTGAACGAGGAACAATTTATATTTTGACATTTCCATTGTCTACAAAAACTCAAAATTTGCTTGGACTTTTCACACGTTCTATTTCTCAAGAAAACGGTTGCTTGGTGCATTGTCCACAGGTAACCCAAGCTATGAGTAATATATATTGGGTGCCCAGTATTTTACCACCATAAGCAAATGCATGAGAATCTACAGCATATATATGGAGAAATTAAAATTCAGTGTTCCTAAAAAGTAATAAAAAGCGATAAAATAGCTCTGTTTTCTCTACTTAGAAAAGATGAAAATAACTCGAGAAAGCAAAAATTACTGGCCAAATTATCAACATGAGCACAATTTATATTTGAGAAAAAGACCAATACGGTGTTCTTTAAAATTAAGAGAGCAGTTGCCATGGCAACATATCAGTATAAATTACTGTGGACCTGGGACAACTTCACAACTATTGTTGATACACTTCACTGGAGAATAGTGACAATCCAGACTAGACAAAATCTCGAGTGAAAGAATAAAATTACCCATAATTCCTTGAGAGTTGTAATAATTGGTACGTTCTGGTATACTTTTATATCGAAGATAATTGCTACCTCTATTTGGCTGCTGAAAATAATAATTGCACTTAACATTACCTCCTCAAGGCTGAAAAACCTGAAATATCAGACAAGTGGCCTTCAATTAACTGGTTACCATGGCAACACAGCCACCTATGGCACGTTAAAAAATATATGGCTGGGTGCGTCATAAAATTTTAGGAACAGTCGAGCAATTTGATCATTCTGTTGCAATCTGTTGAGGAGTTATTAACAAAAATGTATGAGGGGAGCCGGATTCCGGCCCCCTCCCCGGTCCAGATAAGGTTAAAGAAGCTATAATTAAACGAATATTGAAGAAGAATAAGCTTGATCCTATGGAATATACGAACTTTCGCCCAATTTCCAACCTTCCTTTCCTGTCAAAACTCATCGAGAAAGTAATTGCTTACTATAGTTACCTTTTCCAGTCAGCCAATAGGAAAACTCATAGTACTGAGACCGCACTAATCAAGGTGCTCAGTGACATCGCTATGGCTATCGATAACGGACAATCTGTTATTCTAGTTTTGTTAGACTTATCTGCGTCGTTTGACACAGTTGACCAGAGCAAGTTGCTATCAAGGCTCAACACCCGATTTGGAATTTGTGACAAAGCTCTAGAATGGTTTCAATCGTATTTGTCTGGACGTACTCAGTTTGTCAAGGTCAATAATGGTACATCGTTAACTCTCAATATATCCCAGGGCGTTCCCCAAGGGTCAGTGCTGAGTCCTATCCTATCCTATACTCACTCTATACTTCACCACTTGGAGACATAGCGAGGGCACATGGACTAAGCATCATATTACTTTTAAAACTTCAGTTGCTTAAATTATACCTTAAATTATATCTTATATTATATTATATTTTATCATATGAAAATCCATATTAAGGTATCGAGTATTAACAGTGTTGATAAAAGTCATATCTTTGTACATATAAAATATCGAGTAATTATTCACCGAAGTGGAGGTGAATAGACCAGGATATTCACCGAGCCGCGAATGGATGAATCAGTGAGAAACAGGCCCTAAAAAATGTCAATTTTAATCGGATAAAATTATTTTTCGTCCAAAGCCAAGGAGTGCCGCCCGCGCTCACAATCGTTAATCAGTAAATATTCAGGATATTCACTGATTAGTGAGCCAATCACAGCGCGCGAAAAACACTATTCACTGGTTGGGTATATGCTAAAGTTGGATATTATATACTTTTTTGAAGAAAGTCAGCTGAATTTGTGTTCTCTGGCTCAGGAATTTGTTTTTTCTTATGGATTTTTACGTGATTTTCGTGTGAGCTGGTTTAGAAGTTCGTTTTTGTTTATGGATTTTCATATGATAAAAAGAAACTTACATGGCTGTTTGAAGATACGGCTTTTATCTTCTCCTGTTGAATTTTGCAACACACTTCACTACGATCACTCGTGTGTTACTACATTCGACACTCGAAGATAAAAGCCGGCGTATCTTCGCACAGCCATGCAAGATCCTCTGTATATATACATATCGGTGTGATTCATCAGGCTCTTATTGTCGACTGCTTTCTCTGTGTTTAATATGTCTTCAGCGCTCTCAATCTCCGTCGCGTTCGCCCACTGACTTGAAGATCGTCACGTCCCAGTGACTTGAACATCACCTGGGTCTCTGACTGCTATAATTCACAATCTGTCACACACGTTACAATAGCAGCGAGTGGATAACACAAAAAAAGAAAAGTGAAAACAAAACGGTTGAATTTCACAAGCCGTCGTCGCAGGCGTGGTCATCCTAACTGCTTTAAGCCCCTACCATACTTTTATAGAGGTCATTCCTCAGTTTTGCAATGCACAGCTCTAATAAGGCGCATGCATGATACGGAAATCTGAGTTGTTATTTAACAGTTATACAACGAGCTTGAGTTTTATATCAGTGATTACCACTGATATAAAACGAAAGCGAGTTGTATAACTGTTTTAGTAGAAATTTGCTGTGTTTTAGTTGCACAAAAGTGATGATAGTTGCGATAAAACCGCTATATATTTTATATCTGAAACAAAACTAATTGTGCTTAAGTAGCGCGCTCCTAAGACTGTAAGCAATCGTTGACTATCGGCTAATAGCAAATGCTCAGAGAACCAATCAAATGCGTCCATTTGCAATAGAACACGGCAAGTTTCTACTAACATTGTATAAGGTATAATAATTAAATTATATTGTGCATGCCACATCTGAATAACTATGTTCGCATGTGCATTACATAACTTAGCTAGAAATTGTCTTTTCAAAAAATATTGTATAAAAATATCAATTGTATATAAATATATTGTAACATTCCTGGCAAAAACTACAGTCAGCAGGCACTTGTTTTAATTTTAAATTGATTGCTGGATTACAATAAAGTTTCACATGCACCAATGATTCACTCACGTAACATGAACAAAACTCTATGGGGGCTTCATGACGACTTCAGTGTGATATCTGTTGTCACATGGCATGTCACATCTGACACAATTCATGATAACAAATTATCACATCTCTAATTCAATGAAAAGCTCTCTGATAACACAATGATCAAAATATACATCACAAAATCAAAATCCACATATATATTTACTATCAAATAAATTATTCATGCTCTCCAACAGCTGTGTGCAAAAATAAGGGTGTTCAAACTACATGATGAACAAAACCTCCTACTATTTATAAACGAGAGTCACCATTACCTGCACACATACTGTAAAATATTTAAAAGGATACTAAATGCCAGATGCAACTACAGTTATCCTGCCAAAGGAAACCACGGCAACACTACAATATACAAAGCAGCTGATAATCGAGACAATGAAGAATAGAAATAATAAACAGAATAATTATACAGTTACATACTGTAGGTAAAATTGAAAGTGAAAGGTATCAATTTGGAGTTTCACATTAAATTGGATAATGTGAATGAAACACTTGTATTTGCTTCTGGTAGATCTGTCTTCAGTTTTGGCAAAACCAATTTTGAAACCAATATTCTAGTCTGGTTCAACCTGCACTGTACTATGACAGAAGATTCATGAATGGATTGCATATTAATTTATTTATTAGAAAATGATCATGGACCTTTAGTTTTTCTGCAGCTTCTTCAATCATTGTTTTTTTTTACACATTTTACTTACTTTTCTGGCATTGATAGCTTTGGGGGTTTATTCTTGCTATGCCGATCACCATCTTCCTTCTTCTTGCCATCATCTGACTTTGTTGATCTCTCGGAATGATCTTTCATTGGGCTGGCTTGACCATTACATTCAGCTTTTACAAGGCCATTCACAGTTGAGTGTGAGTGCGAGTGTTTCTTTGAAGAAACTGACAGGCTAGACTTTAGTTTTACAATTGGTTCTGGTACTTTGAGTGGGAATGCTTCACTAGATTGTTTAGCTTGAGTTCCAGTATTACTGCTTGCATGGAGAGTAGATTTTGATACACTTTCCTTGATACCATTAACAGAGGCTTTCTCCTTTGCTGCTGGTTCCTTGACATCATTGGCAGCTTTGTCCTTTTTCTCCTTTTTCTCTTGAGAATTGGAAGGTTGCCTCTGTTTCAAAGGCTCTTTAGTTCTGTTACTTTCAGACCTCCTGTTGTTGTTGGTCACACCTTTTCTGTGCAAATCGTCACTAAGTCTTCCTTTCTTAACCTTCTCTGTACCCGCTCCTGATCCAAAGAAGCTCCCCTTCCCATCTACCGGTGTTTGTGGAGCACGCGAAACTCCCAGCAAGAGATGTTGTTGTTCCATGACAGATGGCGCCACAGCTGCAAAATCTCCTAATGCTGCCTAAAATATGAATGGAAAGGAATGTTTATTAATTTTATTTATTAATTTTATAAGCATTGTTTAATTTATTTTATCTAATAGTAAACTGACTTAGTATTTATTATTATTAATTTATCTGTAAGAGGATCGAGACATTGTAGGATTCTCCAAAATCTTTTTATTATAATTATTATAATTATTATTATTGTTATAGTAATTCACTGCCACATAATTAAAATTATATCAACAAAGTAATGGCAGTGAAATGCTTGAAATCATTCAAACCAAAACAGTACTGACACTGACTACAAGAAACTCACTTAATATTCAATTTATTTTAAAAATAAAAACAATATCTGGACTGGACTGTACGTGTACCTGTAAGCAACAGTCAAAATCTAAATAATATTATCATTCTTTTGAAATAATTAAATAGATTCCATGATTAGACATGTATAGCTAATAGATCATAGTAGTTTCAGTTGCAAGTCCTTGTACCAACTGGTAACTAGTACATGTAATAGTAGATGTAGAAATGGTAAGTTCATGTTCAAACCATACCCCCCCCCAAAAAAAAGTAACAACCCAAAATTTTAGCAACATCATTTTTTCAGAGGTTACTTCAAATTTTCCTATATCTAGATCTATTTCATTATATACACTGTACTGACCTCAAAGGGCTATGTACATGTACCCTGAACTTACTTTTGGGACTTTATTATCTATAGCATCCATTTAACAATAAACAAACCAGGCAAAAATACCACTTACATCAATGCAGACCTTAAGAGGATCCTGCTGTGTTGGCTTCACCTACAGTATTCAAATCACACAGTTATTACAGTGTAGTTTAAAGCTGCAGAAATATGAAACATAATTTTGAACATGCACATATTTTATTATCTATCAACATGCAATAAATCTGAATTGAAATACAAAGGAAGAGAGAAAATTAAAAAAACTTTTAGCTACATGAAGGTGACAGGAAACAAGAACTGTACCTTTCTGGGTTCTCCGAAAAGGGCTGTGTTCTTCTGCAACATAAGTATGAAAAAATGAGGTTATAAATTATGCCATTTATATTGCTGTATAGTCAAACTGAAATAATAGTCTAGGCTTGTTTAACCCTTTGAACAAGCCTGGGTTATTATTTTATAAGCAAAACATGCATGCTACAGTTTTGCTCAGCACTATGAAACAAAGTAGACAGCTCTGAAATCACTTCTGCAAGAACTTAAGAGTCCCCTCCAATTTGTTTCTTACAAGTCCAAATGTTAAATTATATCTCCCTATCTTTTCCCGATGTCAGCAGCACGCATGTTTGGGTGTCTGTGTAGAAACTGGAGAAAATGTACCAGAAAGGAATTGAATGCAGCCCACCATACATTCGTAGAACAATTCTCTGAAAAGCTTTTCCAATTTGTTCAGACTTTAACCAACAGAGCTAGCTATTAAAACTTCTTATAATTTGGATTTGCAACCAACTGCTGCCCTTGTGTGTTCCTAATCATGCTGGCTTTACATCTGCCCCAAGGCTGTGCATACTGTGTGCTCATATCTCTGGAACCATTCCTGCATTCTCAAGCTTGTTATAAATAATTATGTTTTTGGTCTAAGCTGACAGCTCATTATATTTCATATCTATAGATGAATTGGATATAAAAAATGGGGAGCTGTTATTAATAACATACATGTATGCATACATCCCCATTTTTTATAATTATCAACAAGTGATATGATAATGTTATGATGTGGGTTTGCGAAGATCATTTCACTTCATCTGATATGATAATGCATTACAAAATGCACTTCCTCACTAGTCAACAAACACAAATTAATGTACATATAAATTTGTTGACGGAATAATTAATCAATTGACCTATATTGCACCAAAGATTACTTGATTCTGCTAGTCAGCTTTTTGTCCTGGTTCATAACCACTTTTAATACCGACCAATATTGTCTGGAAAAGTCTGCTGAATTTGAATACTGTCTGGGGTTGAGAGGCTAATCAACGGAAGATCTCTCCCACAGAACTCATTGCTCAATTGTTCTAGATCATGTAACAGGAAACACACACAGCTGCATGTATCAGGAAATTAGAAAGATATATGTACATGTATTATCATCACGATACATGCAAAATGCACTCTGGCAATGAAGGCAAAGTATGTCACATACTGAAAACATGCTGACCAGGGTAACTGGCAGCATGCATGACCTCACTTATTTATAAATAAATATTAAGTATTTTCTGTATTGATCGAGATCATGATCCCAACATTCCAGACATCTAAAATACCTGGAGAAGTCAATGTTCAATGAATTATGAAAAACAGATTCAACTTTTGAATATGTATCACAACTTAATTAATTCAAAACAATCTTCCAATGTAGTCCAGGATGGCTTGTTTCGTACACGTAACTGATACAAATTATCAAATATAAATTTCCAAAACTAAACTAGCAAATTAGAGTACAATATATTTCTGACTGATCAATTAATGAATTGAAGCATATATATTAAGTATTTTAATAAAAGCAGATACTAATTGATAAAAATATATTCCTTGTCTGCAAGGAGGCAATTTATGCATAATACATGTATCAAACTTTATGTGTAATAATACCCATTGCAAGTAAGTACTACATAATAATTTATATATATATATAAATGTAACTACTAACTAGTCTAAGCTAAGCAGCTTGCTAATTGACAGTGGCATCTTGTTCAACTTAACATCCAACCACAATTCATGTCAGTATCAGACACATAGTGTACATCAATTTGAACTTCGATCAGCTGCTCAATAAATCAATCAGTGAGTAACAAAGAATATCGAGAATATGAATGGTATGTACAATGAATATTTGCATTGATGAACAAGAAATAATCCAGGGTTGAATCAGATATAACTTGATATACATGTAACTGAAGATTTAGGGTCTTCCTAAGATTTATCTTAAGTGCTAAAAGTGCTAAGGAGAAAAATTAAGAAGTGTCTCAAAATAGTCCTGAGCTCTTCGTGAGTACCTTCAAATCATTAATCTCCTAAGATGCATCTTAAGCGGCTATTTTAAACTTATAATTTTATAAATATATTCTTTTTGACTCGTAACTCAATATTTTAACTCATTCTGTAATTTTCAGTTTAAATTTTTACAAAGCCATGTAATTCATTCCTAGACTGCTTCAAGATATTGTGTAATAATTATACAAATCAAGTATAATAAAAAGGCTAATCCATGATAATTACAACTTGAGATCTATGTGAGTTTTTGTGAATCCTGGAGCACTTTTAACAGATTGAAACACCATTTTATCCACTACATGCAATAATTTATATGCCAGACACTGATTCATGTCCAGTCAACTATTACATGTACAGTATGTATCAATATGAAACTAGTGAGTAAGAATATTATATTGACAAAAAAACAGTGAAAGAAACAAAGATTCAGCTAGATTTCCAATCTGTGATAAAGTTTCATTCATTGGTACTCAGTCAGATATCATACAAGTGTCCTGAAATCCTGAGAAATAGCTGCCTAGCATGACTGAAAATTCAATGACAGAACTTGTTGTGTATAATCCCAAAATGTCAGCATTTTCATAACACCTAAATTTTATCAAAGAACTCGTAGACTCTTTGTGTCTGTCAGATGAGATGATGCAGAGCTAGATGTTTTGACAACTATACATTTTTATCAACAAATCTAATACTGAATGTAGATTTTACATGTAGAAATTCTTACTAGCACATAAACTGATAACAGTCTAAGAGATAAGCAGTACTCACTTCTGAACTTACTTAGTTAATACGAAGTCTCAAGTCATTGTAAAATAAAATGCACCCTTCAAGGTCATGTTGACCAAAATAATGTTTTGCAAGTATTTTTCTTATAAAAAAGATAATTTATATCATTCAATGGTACTTCATAAAAAATTAATATATTGGTTGAAGTATAGTTTCTATACCTGTCATGTCAAGGACGAGCACTACAAAACTGAAGAATGATATGAAATGACAAGGTCTACTTACTTAGAACTGATAACTGGGATGCAGGTATTAATAATGAACACCGTGGGATTTAGTGGCATCCAAAATTACTGACTACTGACAGTACCAACTGACCTTGAATACTCAAAACATTCAGCAGGAAAACCAAAACATGACTACTTGAATTTAAGAGCATCAGTCTTTAGTTACACGTAGTAAAATTACTTGAGACACTACAAATAATATAACTATTATATATAACAGGAATTTAGCCTTTTGTTAAATACATAATAATAATAATAAAATATTTTTATAGAGCGCCTGTCCCAACAATTCTCGACGCACTTTACAGTAAAAAAGTTGTACGATATCCTAAGAAGTATGTAAGCATGTATGACGATACATGTAGCAAAGCTATTAATAGGTATTAGCGACATTCAAAATAACTGATAATAAAAATAATGAAATTCATTTGATGGATTATTTTGTTGGCAGGGAACCTTTACATGGACATTTGTCTATTCTAGGTTTCTGTGAACTTTACATTCAGATCTTTCACAAGGAAAATTGACGGCATACACTCACATACTCTTCCAACTTAATAATTAGAATTATTTTTAGAAACTTTTGATGCGTTCTTGCTGCCATGACTGTGTACAAAGGAAATGAAAAATATCCTCATTGGCTCTGTCTGTCCAGGAGAATATTTTACCCTCAGTCTTTTGAAGACCTCGGGCAAAATATTCTCCCAGACAGACCTCGCACTCGGTTATTAAGATGTTTGTATTAGTGTGTACATTACTTGAGTGAGACAATCTTGAGTATTATTCAGTGATTATTTATACATGTAATCTTTATAAACTAAATTTTGTAAAATTTCCTTGTCATGTGTAGGGGTTTTAACAACTTGTATAACAAGTATATCTTGTCAGTTTCACATGTAACAAGAGAAATCAAGTACAAATACTACTTGTGACAATTGCTGATAATTTACAGCTGTAACATCCACTTGATATGACCATGTCAGGTGATCCTGATTATAAGTTCAATTGAAAACATTCATTTGATGTATAGTGATGTGGGTATGTTTGAGAATTGTTCAAATGGAACCTTGAGGAACAAGTGTCCTCCTCTTGTGTGTTCATATACAGGATTGACTATTAAATCATATGCCTAGTCCCAGCACAAATCTGGCTGTGGCTCATCTCGCTTGCAACATACCTACTTATGTTTATAAATAAATTAACCATATAATTATATATAGATGTCTTCAAACACAATCTCAAACATGCTTATCTTGAACATCTCACTGGTCATCTGCAACAAATTTCCTCTGATTCTGGTCACTAGCAATGAGCCTATCTATCCCAATTCAGAACTTTATGTAGTAAATAACTCACTTCTTAGACAATGTGTGAGACCCTTAAGCCAGCTCAGGACACAAGAGGAAATGGGTGAGCAAATTGCCTCACAAGGCAGAGAGAGCTCTCAGCTGTTTCCTCACATGTGTGGTAAAATTTCTGTGAGAATTTCACCTTGCAAGGCTGTTTCACAAATATCAAACATGATTATAGATATGTGTCTCACAGCTTCATGAGGCAAAATTCTCATGAAGACTTTGCAGCACACAACAGGAAACAGCTGAGCTCTCTGCCTTGTGAGGAAATTGCTCAGCTGTTTCTCTGTCTAAATGTGGGTAATACATGTATATATGTAATTATCTTAATAAATATTAATATTTACATTTTATAAAATATTTTTTTAGTAAATCTTATTTACGCTTTTATTAGAATTTTGACAAGACAGGCACTTGTTATTTGGAACTTGATTGTGCTACCAAGATGAAGAATGCCATGTAAGTTTTTGTAGCACAGGCTCTGTACAAATTATGAAGTCCAGTCTGATAATTATATAATTTTGTATCATACATGACTTAGACTGGCAAGTCTGAAATAGGAAAGGGTTCTGAGCTCCTTGTGTGGGGGGGGGGGGGGGGGGGGGGGGGGGGGGGGGGGGGGGGGGGGGGGGGGGGGGGGGGGGGGGGGGGGGGGG
>JANVCJ010008902.1:0-14418 GCA_026413505.1 Epizoanthus ramosus | reverse complement strand
ATATTGGTGCATGAAGAGAATTGTGTGAAGTTTAACTAAATCTGGCAATTTCAATAAGTTGAGTTCCTTAAAGATTGTACTAATTACAGTAAATGTTTCGAATTTGTCTGATAGCTCGGTTACGGAGTTACAACACTTCGGACGTTTGTATATGTTTATAATAATAATAATAATAATAATAACTTTATTTACGTGTCAATCCATTCTAGCTGGGGAGCATTCCCCTACTAATTAGGGGACACAAAAATGACAATCATAATAAAAGCAGAGAAAACGTGAAAGAGTGTTAAGATGTGCTATCTACAAAGTATAAAAATGTCTTTAAACTACCCCGCCCCCAAGTATATTAAATTTGCCTGCTCTGTACAAAACATTTAAAATATTGTTCTAATATTAGTTTTTACTTTGACACCTTTTTTTGTGAAAACCACCTATACTTTCCTAGGTCCTATAACAGAGGTGGAGTTGGCAGAATCTTATTTAATATCAGCCTGAATTAAATACGTCAGTGACTGGTACTTTTTCATCAGTCTATTAGGATCTCCACCTACTTATAATAACTCTTGTTTGCTTTTCTTTTAAGACATTTTTCGGATCTACTGGATAGCGTTACCAAGTAAGTGAACTTGTAAGCTTCAACCAAACAAAACTGGCTGACCATCAGCAAAGACGTTTCCAGTCAGTCGCGATATATGCTCTCTCTTCATTGATTTAACGTCTTCTGATAAGCCTCCTTCTGAACTATTGAGAAAGCAAAATAAGTCTGCTTCCTGTATTGAGGCCTATATCCACTCCAATACCACAGCTCCACCCACCCACCCACGCACGCACACCCACACACAAAAGAGTATTTCGAATTCGTTATTTATATCGAAACTAAAGTAGGCGGACGTTGCGAAGAACTAATACACTACCACATCGGAAAGAGGCTTCAGTTGCAGTGATGCAGTCTTCTATCGTAAAATGTAAATCGATTTCTGTTCAGTACATCTTGTGGATTGTAACGCGGATGGGATTTCAGCGGTACAGCATTCCTCTTTATCCACAGACCATGTAGTGCCTTTATATTTCAAAGAAATGTATCAACTCTGCTGCTTCTAAGCCAGATTATTGAACCAGTTTCTATAATTTGACCCCCTGTACCGGGTACGAAACTTTAGGATTGAACTCGATATGCAGAAAACGAAAGATAGATATTTTGCATGATTTAGTTGAACTAAATATGAGGTAATTATTTCGATATTACACTATGGAAAACCCCAATTCTACAAACAGTTGAATATACAGCAGATCTAGCCTCCTCCACAGGACCATTCCTTCATCATTCACCATCACTCACTATCATTCACCATCACTCACTATCATTTACCATCACGCACTGTCATTCACCATCACTCACTGTCATTCACCATCACTCACTGTCATTCACCATCACTAGCCAGATTAGCCGTTAATCACTGTTAAATGTGTTATTTGTAAGAGTGTATTGAGAAAACGTGGTGTCTTATATATCCTATCCTATCTTATGATGATGATGATGATGATGGTGATGGTGATGATAATGATAATGATGATGATGATGCCGTTGGTGGTGGTGGTGATGCCAGGTGGTGACGACAGAAAAATAAAATTAAAACTGATATAAAAAATATATATTAAAACTCTAATTGTTAGAAATTCTCCCGCAAGATAAATGACTACATATCACAGAGGTTTGTCAACTGATTTGGAATTAAATGTTAGCCCACAATATTTACACAACCTAATAAGCACGCGCGTACTGTGACCGTAACAGATTGAAAGACGAATAGTTGTCAACTGATAGACAAATTGAGAAAACATCTGTTTTCATTGTAGA
This sequence comes from Epizoanthus ramosus, assembly GCA_026413505.1. Lineage (NCBI taxonomy): Eukaryota > Metazoa > Cnidaria > Anthozoa > Zoantharia > Epizoanthidae > Epizoanthus > Epizoanthus ramosus. Next base: position 12,560 of record JANVCJ010008902.1, on the reverse strand, counting down.
ACCATCACTTCCGCCGGGACGCTTCCTAACAACCCTCCACTGCCATCTGGATGACCGCATCCGCCAAATTCAAGAAGGATTTATTCGATATGTTTCGTATTATTTATTTTTAGCCAGTGCTTTATATTGACTAGTAACGATGGAGGATATGATTTGTAACAATTTTCCTGTACTAATCCTTTACATGCATATAGGGGTGTCGACCATGAACCACGTTTTCTCAATACACTCTTACTACCTCTATTGACTCTGAAGATGACTTCCGCACAGGTTGTCGAAACGTCAGTCGCCAACAACAGTCCTTCTCAGAACTACACAAACCCGGACGATCACTCTACTGCAAACACACTTATAAATAACACATTTCACAGTGATTGACGGCTAACTCTGAGCTAAACTGATTTAATCTCTTTCTATGAATTGTAACTTGTTCAGCACTGTACAAACAAGCATCTTGTTCCATGCATGTCTGCTCCCTCAGGTTCCCGCGCCGTTCCTGATCATGTACGATTATTTTTATTTCTGTCAAAAAACACAGCTTAACAATTTTGATCAAAAATAGAATGAAGTGTTTGAAAGAGTTAACTTTTTTTTTGGCCCTATTCCCGGGGGGGGGGGGAGGGGTATTCGCTCTACTCACTCACTCCAATTTTTGGTAGGAGGGATATGCCGCCGGAACGAAGAAATACCAACCCCGTTTCAGTGTAAATTATCTGAATTTTGATACCTCGTTCTAGAAAAAAATCGACTTTCAATCGATTTTCCAGGGGTTAAAAGTACCAAATTTACAAAGTCGCTACCCCGTTTTAGGAACGGCTCAAAATTTTGCACGAAATGATATCTCGTTGTTGATCTAGTCCAAAACCCTCAAATTGCAAAATTCATACCCCGTTAAATTTGGCGGCACATACCCGTATAGTCAGTGTATGGGAGTAACCCTCCCCGCACCCCTCCCCCGGGGACCATATACAACCTTGAATACGTCAGTACCGTCATCTAGAAATTTAGTGCCTTTAAATTTAATTCAATCATTTATACGGATTACATGACTGTTTTACATTTGAATCATTGATCACTTGATTAATAAACATGCGATGACTTAAGAGGCCTTTTGTGATGCTAATTCGCACACCTATCCAATCTTAAGTAAGTTCACGTGTAAACGTCGTGACGGATACTGGCGTGGTCAGATGATGTGTCAGCGACAGACCGTCCGTGTTTATATTGGTCACAGCAAGCCTGCGTATTATAAATACGGCAGCTACACTGCAATTTGCCAGAATTAGCAGATTCGTCGAGTGTGTCAAACAAACAAGAGGGCTGAAGGTTTCGTTTTCGCGCTTTCAGTTCTGCCTTTAAGGCAGAGTTGTGTAGTTAATATATTGCTCTCTGAGAACTGTGTACTTGAAGTGAAGTCCTAGTGGATTTTAAGGATGAGTTGGGGGGCTTGTTTTGGAGTCAGATCTCGACCCGCGCCTCAAGTAAGTGATGCCGAACGACTTGATATATGCTCTATAGTCTATATTTACTTGTTATATCATAGATCACAAAATTAGCAAGTTCTGGAACTAGCGGGCATCAGGTCAAAGCTAGTTAAAATGCATAGGTGTTCAAATGTTTTTAATTTGCATTTAGAGTTACTTTAACTGATAGAATTATCATAGATCCATCCCAAGAAATCCATGTCAAAATTCGGGAAGTCGCACAGGCATGCAAGCATTAAACAATGGCGGATGCTGTTACAGAACTACAAATGATGAAGATTATAGCATTTATGGGTTCTTTTGTGGATCTTTGAATACTTTTGAAACCTTAAAAGTTAGTAAAGTAGAGGGAATCCAATCAGTGGCGACTGAACAAAAACTCAACGCGAAAACACGCAGTAACTCTAGCGCAAACACCAACCAATTGTGAATTCATATAGGCTTCTTAAATTTCCATACCACTTTGAAACGGAAGTGGAGAACACGTTGTTCACTGATATTTAAGCTTTACGATTGGTGTTGAGTAAGTTTTGTCTGGAGATCCGTTTCTATCTATTTTGTGTTGCGTTGAACAGTATTGTTTCTAAAAGTACCAGTGCTAGTAGCTAAACTACCGAAAGTTTTCAACAGTACCAGACTGACACCATACGTTGTATCAAGCCCCATATCATATGACATATGACAACTCATGTCATATAGATGTGGTTCCGTAAAATGAACTTTGTTTTGCTATTTGTAAAGATCAACTCTCATTCAGAAAGTTTCAGTATTTTTCCGAATTGGTTCAGTTGTACTGATGTTGAGTACACAAATGACACTTCTAAAAAATCGATGAGGTATTTATCACAGGTCGTCAACACGTGCTTGCTTGTGTGTGTATTCATAATCGTAGTACATCGAAATCGATTTCTAATACTATACGTACTCGAGATTCAAAAAATAAATTCTGCTAGATACATTTTAAAACTTTTTAGTTTGTGTTTGGACAGGAGTAAATATCAATTTTTGTATTTTAAATGTCTATAAAGACCATCTTCGATCACCTTTCTCCCTTGTAGGTAGTGCAATTTTATGAAAGCACTTTATAGCGACCATATATTTGAGACAAAGGTACGGATATATAGAGCTACAGCGATATATTACCTTTAGATTGACTTATAGCCTTGAGTAAAAATTGCCGAAAATTTTGCAATATTGCAATTTAATATCGCGACTCTGTCGAAAAACTTTGAAAATTGTCAAGTGATATAATGTTGCCTGGCGTATAATAAAATTAATATCGCTTTCAGAAAGTCACGCTAAGGTGATTGGTGACCTGTTAATAAAACATCAGTCGACAGCACTTTAAAACTTATTAGTAATCAGAGAGAATGTTTTCTCAAAACACTTCAGTTATGGAGAGAGAGTTTGCGTTCGATCAGCCGCTTTTTGTTGCCAATACTCAAATGTTGTCGTGGCTCCAGTTTCAATGCTGGCCAGGAATTAAAAACCCAAAAACAATGCCATACTTTAAGATGGAGATTTAAAAAATATTTCTGGGGATTTTTGAATTCTCGTCGCGGAAAAGTCGAGTTTTATAGTCTGGCTGAGAATTGGTTCTCCCACAGAATCCGAGATCTACTCCAGGCTATTAGGAATCTTTCCAATATTTACTGTTGTTCAAAACAAAAGAACACAAACAAATTACCATAAATAACCATGTATTATCACCAGAGCACGAAGACGTTTTCCATACCTCGGCTATTTGCAGATTTAGTTGTTTAAATTTCTGCTAAAGAGGCCTTTGTACTCATATGTGACACATTAGGTCCTTTACAAGCGTTTATCAACGCCACACGGGGTGTTAATCGAATTATTGCATCGTTGACTTGTGTCCGCAAACAAAGCAATTGCGTCTGAGCTTAATACTTACGTAACTACACAATGCCTGACCACTCAATTTTTAAAAAAGCTGGGATCCTTTGAGTTGTAAGAGTGTTTTTAAGAGCTAGCCGAGCTGTAATAAACGGCTGAGTAACGCACAGGCAGTACGGCCGTCAAGTAAATGCTCACTCTGTTGGCAGTACGGCCGTCAAGTAAATGCTCACTCTGTTGGCTACAATAGCGAGTGGTGTACAAAACGTTTTTTAAAAATATTAAATAATTTGATTTAGACTGTCACAGGTTTTATGACCCTGTGGTACCATTTGTCACTCGTTCTGTTGGTGTCTTTCAAACCGACGTCATAACTTCTCAAAACAAAGGCAAGAAATTTGTAGTGTGACCCGCACATAATGAAAAATCTCGGCGAGTTTATTCGCTCGAATGTTTGTTTTTTATTCTTTTGAAATTACATTTTGAATAGGTTACCATAATAGTATGTAAAATAGATCCAGTGTCAATGCCGACACATAATAAACAGCGTAAGATTCCGATTTTAGAAAGTTCCGTAACAGTTCTGTTGGCAATCGGCACCCACGCAGGCATAAATAACTTTAGTTGAAGGTCAAGAACTACAGTTCTACTTCTAGAAACCTCTGCAAGTCATCTTTTGTTGCGTAGGATTCGGTGACATCTAAAAAAGGAACTAAATTCTATGCTAAATATTATTATGAGTATGGGGACTTATTGCCTATACACCATGGCCACCATGGCAAGATTTCTATATTTCTGAATGGGCTGAAATCTAACGAAGTCGAAGAAAAGAGATCACATTTTGAAATTAATTTTATTGGTAATATTGAAATGCTACTTTCAATATTTTGGCTGTAATTTTTTCTGAAATAATTAACCTTGCGATCAATAATTAGTTATTGCTTCATAACAATGTTACCTGGAATTGGTTCCAGTGTCCATGATAAAACCTGGGTCGACTTCGACACCGGAGAAAACTGGTTCCCCCTCCCATTAAAATTGTCTCAACTCCGCGCGCAGTGTCCATGATATGTCTGAATTAACCAAGTTAGCATGTCGCAATTTGATTTTGGTTGCAAAATGCGAAGATCATGACAGTTTTGGGAGTCTCGATGTTCAACGAGTGATGTCATGTTAGAGCCTTATTAATTAATCCTTCAGCTGAGATTGTTTAAAAACTCCGCTACTCCCCGGTAACGCCACCGGCCGTTGGAGCTGAGGACTGCATGATCGGGAAAATAGGAAATCAGTGTATAATGATCTATAAACCAGAGTTGTGATAAATGTGCGAATGATAGAATTACAAAGTGTATCTTTCCACGTCTAGTCAGCTAGTTTCACCTCTACTCTCTCCTGACGGAATCTCCCAGTGGGTCTCAAATGTCCAAACCAGCTCGACCGATGTTGAACCGTCCGGACCGGATCGTACTTGTAGCCAAAATTCAAGAGATGAGTAGCACTAAAAAGACATCCAGCTTCCGCCCCGGCATTGGTGGAGCTGAGATATTCTGAGCTAATCAATTTGTGCCGGCGAGAAATATCGAACATGTCCGCAGTTCATTTCCAAAAAAAATTGATAAAAAAACTCAAGGTCAAAACAACTCGAGAGAGAATAGCATTCGAAAAAGAAATTTCTGAGAATCAATATACCATAGCTATCAACAAGGTTTAAACATCGTTTAAAAGTTAAGGTCATGGAACATCGCCAAAAAACTGATAGTCTGGTCTCTGCAGTATGGATCCCCATCAGACGCATCAAGCAGACTGTTTTAATTAGCACTTCTTTAATTTTTGCCTACTCGTTCCAGTTTTATAATTCGGAGAAAAGCGCTGTAACTAAGATATTTGTTTCTTATTGATTTTATAGCATTTGATTTCTACTTCATGTGTTGAATACTGACTTATTTATTTACAGAACACGATAAAAAAAAGTATAAAAACACAACCAATAATTTTTTGCATAAACGAGAAAATAAAAAGACACGTGACTTTTGCATGGCTCGATCCCACAATGCCACGGGACACGTAGTAGACACTCCCTCCCCAGGAAGAGAGGGATGACAGAGATAGATTTTGCCAAGAAAAGGGCAGTCATTTCACGACATTAGCAATGGCTTTGTAGCGAGATCACATGTAGGAATACTTCAGCACGCTTTTAGTGCCGTGAAGAGCGGCTTTAGTGTAAAATGAGCGAATTATGGCTATGTTTTCCATGCTGTGCTGAGCAGCCACCGCCACCGGTAAGATAACAATTCTGCGCCGAGTCGTAGTTCAAATCACATCGTGTTTTCGCGGTGAGTATGTACACACTAACATATTTTTATTTTGTATTTTGCAGACGAGAAGAAGAATAGATCGCAGTATGATTGGAGCACCGCAGAATTTCAAGGTAAGCATTGGTTTCTCTAGTTCAAATCACACAACGGTTCCTGTTCGACTGCCTCACTTCGCCACTCACTCGAATCTGTGTTTGTCCACAGCACACTGGTCATATAGGCTCTGGTGATATGGCTTCCGGGACAGGCTCAGATGTAAGTCTATGACCTGTATTTATAAATTGATTTTGTTGTGCTGATATTTTTTATAGTATCACGATCAATGCCATGGATATGCAGCTAACTTTCTCACGTATCCAAACAACTACCAGGCAGTGTTAAAGTCACGGCTGACGATCGAATTCGATCATTTGTCACCAAGTTATTTATTTGCGATTACAAAACAGTAATTCTAAAATCAACTCAGATTGCATACAGTTTTAAAAATTTTAATACCCCCAGCTGAATTAAGCATTCCGTATTATGTCACATAGCGACATCATCGCTCTTTGTATAGCTGACATTTTTAAATCGTGAAGTTTTTGAATTTGGGTTGCGATTGAATACCTCTCCACTCGCCAATGACATAATTGACTGTTCTTGCGCTTGCAAATAAATAGACATTTTGAAAAGACAGTTTATTGTTTGGCAACTTTTGATAAAATCCGGATTGATCGTAGTTTCATATTTCCATGTATTATATAATAGCGTAGTTAATTTCCGTAACAAGTATGAAATGTATTGTGCTTTGCAGATTGAACTAAATGTTGTCTATTTCATGTTCTGTTTGACACGCAGTTGGGTTTAGTCCAGGTTCAGATGCAATCAAAAGGCGGTTATGAAGCGAATGGGGGTGTTCCAGCAAATTCAACGCCGAGAGGAATAGTTGTTGGCGGCAGTTTGCAACGCTAACATTGCAGAAATATATGTGAGTCAAATTTTATGTTTACTGTTCGGGAGATGATGAATCTTTCTGGTGTGGCTCGAGCTGTGGCCATGGAATTCGTAAATGCGTGTTGTTTTGAATTAAATCACGGCAGCTAGCTAGTCTCATGCAAATTATATAGTTTGTGACCACTATCGTCGTGATCGAAGTTTTGTGGGTTAAGGGCTGAAACCGAAACATTGAAATGTACATTTATGTGGATTATGTCTGAAATTGACAAGATTGTTGTGTAGCAATAGAATCGAACGTGGCAGTTTTGCATGCCGTATTCGTGTTGTGGCATCATATTTATTATAAAGACTTAATTTTCAAACGTACAGAATTACTTTCTTTGTCGAAAAATTGTTTACTTAGTTCTAAAGAGATATTCCTTAATAGAAACTGCAAGTTCGGTCTTTCGTGTTGCTTTGAGTGTTCCTTTCAAATGGTTATTATAACAGAGACAAATTTGGTGTTGTCATATAAATTAGGAAAGTTCATTTCACTTCTTTTTTTAATCTATTTATTCTTGCTGACACTTGCATTGTCTTTGGCATTTGCCAGGTAGAAGTTGCCCTTCTTTTGTCAAAGAGAGCTTAATATTGTCACTAAACATATCTGATAGGCCTCAGCACATCACACTGTCGAGTTTCGGTCTATATTTGAGTGAATTCTGTTTTTGTTGCATATCTTGGTGGAGGATCAAACTCGATCTTACACAACAAACTATTCTTGATTATGTCAAGACTCTGTGCCTTCAAACAATTGCAATGTTCAAAGTTTACACAGTTTGTACACAGTTTGACAGCTGATATTTCTCTCAGATTACAAACTAAAGAACTAAAGGCCATGAATAACTACGTGTGCACATTATGCAGTGAACATAGATGGTAAAGTTTAATATATGTGATCTAGAATTATGGTGTTGTTCCTATTGGTGGTAGTGCAATTAATTTTAATTAATACTAATATAATACATGGTGATCACTACTCATGGAATTCCTGGAAAACTCGTGGAATTTTGAAATTTTCTTCCAGGGCCCTGGAAAACTCCTGGAAAGACAGATAATTTCCCTGTACTCCTGGAAAACTCCTGGATTTTGTGGAACATTGTCAACAGCTTTATAAACAAACCAAAACCTGCAGAAGCATCTGACGAGTTCATGATTGTACTTTTTGTATTTTATGTAGACTCAATTTCAGGAAGTTTTTTTCTGGGGATTTTGGTCATTTTTGTCCTGTTTCGCTTTGACCGGGCAGAAATTACTTGATATCATTTTGTTTTTTGCCGAGAGAGAATTTGGAGTTGGCTCCTGGAAAAATAAATTTTCTACCCTGGAAAACTCCTGGAATGTAATAGAGCAAGATCTCAGAACAATTTTTAAAAGTACTAGAATAGTTAACAGTGAATCCCTGAAGTGAAGGTGACTAGTGACTTTGTTTGTTCACACTATCATCATCATCAATCGACTGCCGTCGAGATTGCAGACACAAAGTAATGCCATAAAGTTTTGTTTGCCATTGTCCTGGGGGGGTTTATTTAGAATAAGACCTGTGCCCCTGGCCAAGGTGTCAGGGTAAAAAAAGGTGTCAGGTATAGTGTTCACACTATACCTGACTAAATAGTTTTCCTTCAACGGCTGTTAATGTCCACCATCATTTTTTGCTGATAAATCTGTAAACACTGCGGCACACCATTGCCTAGATTAGTTTATATACTATTGGCAATTATCACTGATTACATATTAAAGATGGTTATTCACTGAGCTACCTGTGTGGCACTGAGGTAAATATTTTTGCAAGGCAGCGACAAATACGAATGAAATATATTTACAATGACGAAGATTCAATTCTGTTGGTATTTCCTATCAAATAAGTGCACTAGGATAATAACCAATCCTGAGTAAGCTAGCATTCAACTGATATAAATTCAAGAGTGCCACAGATTATTTTCTTTCAAGGGGTCCCACGTCTGTTTTAAGCCTGAGTTTGCCATTTTTTGTATCATTGTTACCTCACAAATGTGTGTGAGGGCCCCCTCTTTTTCTTTTTATATTTCTTCAGCCCCTATGGCAGGGTGCGCAATGGGTGTCAACGCCCCCTTCCCCCCTGTGGCCATGAAGGCCCACAGTAGTCTGCTCAGTTAATATAATAATAAATAAAATTTCCCAGAAAGTTATACCCACAAGTCTGCTATGATGCCAGTTTGGTTCCCTGGTAAGATTACGGCAAATAAAGAGAAAAAATACAGCTTTTTAAAATGTGGATGCCATGTTGGGTGCATTTTTATTGTTATATTAGATTATATAGCTATATTTAGCAGTTGATGGTCATTATGTAGAAATGCTAAGCTGTCTTAGGCAAATTTTTCAATGGAAAAAAATGCTGTAAATTAGTCTACCAGAGTGATTTTGGGTCTGGTCCATTGCCCACCTGAGGTGAGGCAGGTAAATTGGCAAGCTATGTAACAACTTACAGCATAAACTGACAAATTATTTTCAATCATTATATAAAAGTATAAAAGAATGAATCTACACTAATTATTTAGTTTTAATTCAGAATTGATAAAGACCATTAGACCATATTAGACCATCTATGATACTAAAAATGATGCATTGTTTTGTTTCAGGTATTATATCGTATAGAAATTGTTGTCCGTATTTTGGAGAACAAAGACATTGAAACAAGCAGAAACTACAAACAATAATGAAACTGCATTTATGCAGCAAGCATTCACTTTGGGTCATGATGAACATTATGCGATGTCGTCTTGTGCCTTCATACAGAACCATGACACAAAGAAATTATCGTCTGTGCACTGAAGAACTCATTTTAGTGCAATGGAAATCGCAGGCCAACCAGGCTGGCTCTTTGCGAGTAGCGAATACAACACTTTGTATGGGATTTCATAGCATGGATTATAGGACTTTGTAACATGTCTTTTTGAGTATTTACATGTTTCTTCATAATGTTGTGAACAGTATTAATTTTGTCATGACATTTCAGTAGAGTTACCTGGAGGCTTGTGGTAGTGTTTGTCTAAAAGTCCCATTCAAACGGATCCAACATGTTGGCTATACATCCTCCAACATTGTTGAATGTAACTTGTTGGCTGCATTTGAACACCATGTTCAATGTTGTGGAGTAGTGTTGGATTCAGTTCACCTTTCCATCCAACGTCGTCCAACAGCTTCTTCTTGTGCAGCCATGCATTTAATTCATCATTAAGATTGTGCCATGTTCATGATAAATATGGTGACTGTGTTGGATTCGTCTGTACACTTCCCAACCAACACCGTCTAACATTATCCAAAATTTTTGAACCAACAGTGTTGGACGATGTTGTGTCCATTTGAACAAGCCTTAAGAGAGTGTTAGATGCATCAAACATAATATAGAGTTGAAAAAGTGATGTGTTGCTAAGGTTTTTTAACTTTTAAAAGTTTGGAGTGTTTGGTACGTACTCAAACACTCTTTCAAGTGAAACGCTTTTCAAGTGTTTGATATTGATTCTGAAATAGTTTAGAAAATTACCATAGATTCAAGATTCAATCTTTACTTCATGCCATTGTGGATAAATTATACATTTATTTATAGATTAAAGAAAGGCAATTGGACAGGTTGATGGCCAGTCCAAGCTACCTGCAGAACTTAGCAGTGTTTGATCACATCTCCCAACATATTGCAGTATTGATTCTCCATTTTGTTTACGCGATAAGTTATTAATGAGCTTGAGAGTGTGTCTGAAGGTCAGATGCGAGCTTCAGAGTGCTCTGCTAGGAATTGATGTTGCAATGTTAAAGTTTCAATTTAGATTGAAGTTCTCCAAAGCTCATATCTGACCCCAAAACATGATCAAATGAGAAGTCAAGCCTCCAAGGAAGTTATTTCTAAATTCAATTAGTTACTACAATCCATATATGAATTACATTGAGGCCCTGTTAGGGAGGACGAGGCATGCATTTCCCTCATTTGAATTTCAAAACTAAACATGTCGCTGTTTGAAAACGGTAGCATGTTACCGATGGAATTCCATCCAATGCCATTCAGATCATTGTTGTGTCTGAATTTCACACTGCAATCATTATTTTTATTTGTCACTGCATGTATTTCGTTTTGTTGCAGTTTCAGTGCCATGTCACTTATTGGAATTAACACTAACAGGGTCTCGCTAGACAATATTAGGGACCATTCATTATTTATGGGATAAACTGAGTTGGACAAAAGTATATTGGGGTTTGGAGAAGTTTCCTGGATTTTTCTCAGGTGTTAAACATATTTGTAATGAAATATACAGGGTTTGTAAAATTTTACTGACTTTATTTCTTTATTTCCCATCATAACTTTTTGTGCAGAATATGTGGTCGACCATAAAGTTCTCTTTTAATATTCTCGGGAATAGGGTATAGATTTCTTCAGTTTGGCCTGAAATGGGGACATATAGAAAAGTTCTGAAATTTCAGGGTTTGAAGGCTTTTGCATGGTGGCAAACTAAAATATTTTGAATTTAGAGTTGTTTTAAAATTGATTTCAGTTTCAAATGAGAGTATGGAAAAAGGTGCTAGAAGGCATTTGGGGCATGGAATATTTGAGGGCAGATACTGTGGGGTTTGAAAAATATCTACTTGTAATTATTGTCTAATCTGGTATACCCCATAAATAGTGAATGGTCACTTATGAAGAAGACATGTATTTTGTGAAATCCCATGCAAGGTCGCACATTTGCTATTCACATTCAAGGGACCTGGTTGGTAGATACAATGGCCACTGGATGCAAGTTGCTGTCGTGATTACGGTTATTGTAAATAATGGAGTATGCATTGAGCAATTCTCGAACTTGTTTTATATTTCAAATTAATGAGGAGTAAGAGCCATTATTAATAGATAGTTTCCTACACTGAGTTGAATACAACTTCTCTGCCACAGTTGGTTGAGAAATTCCTGGTTTATACATCTCTGTTTCTGTGTGTTTTTTTTTGTTACACTGAAAACTTCCTGAAATACTAAATGCAGACAGAAGACTGATATGCACAGTAATTTTAGTTCCAGTCTATGGTAGGTTAGGATTAATGTTGGGGTTAGGATTAGAGTTAGCGTTATGGTTAGGTGTTAGGGTTAGGTTAACCCTAAACCTAACCCTAATCCTAACCAAGGAAAGATTGGAACTAGTATCTTCTACCTGAAGTCGAGTGAATTTAGAATCTCCTGAAAACTTCTGAAAATGATTCCATAGATCTAGGCTTTTATACACCTAATCCGAATATGGCTGCCATTGTATGAAGTTGAGGTTAGTCAGTCGTCTGTCACACCAGCAAGCTTGATGATGACCAAAGTTACTTGCTTTTCATTTTGTGGTTGTTAAGATTACAACATCTTTGCAAACACAAATTGAAAACACCGAAGTTTTGCAGGAAAACTCTCCAATCCTGGACTGACTAACCTTCTTTCCTGCTAAAGTCCACTCAGCTTTCCATCCTTCCGAAGTTGGTAAAATGAGTACCAGAATACATGACCACGTGAAAGTGGCTGCCAGAGGCGCCTATATCTGCTTTCGGTTCGCTGGGGGTAAACTGATTATTGTAATGCGCCTTTCAGCATATTCATATATATGGAAAAGACGCAATATAAATGTACCACAATACTTTTTTGGCTGGGCTCTCTGAGATGCGGCCAGTGTATATTTCTGTTTTTCTGTGCATATTTCAGAGTGGACTCATTTTCAGAGTGGGCTTATTACTAAATGTGCTGACCTAATAGTTCAAATGTTAGACTTCAACCAAGAGGTTGAGTTTTGTTATATTGAAACCATTTTGGCAGATATGATGTCCACTCTTATTGGTTGTTTCCAAGGACACAAGGTATATTCACCAATACACCATTTTTCTAATGCAAAATTTCACTAGATCCAGTCCTTCGTGGGGGCAAAATGCGATGTTTTTGTTG
>JANVCJ010008901.1:0-23106 GCA_026413505.1 Epizoanthus ramosus | reverse complement strand
GCCATGTTGGATAGCATTCCATACTTCATATTAGTACGATATATAGTCCTACCTGAGTTCCGTACTTCATATACACAATACATAATGTCCTGGCTAAATATAGCACATAAATGAATAAATAAAAATAAAAATAAATACAATTTAGTCGTCCGTGACAATTGTTGCTCTAGGGATATTAAAATAGTTCCACTCCTTCTTAGAGTTTAAAAGTTCTTGTGGAGGAGTGTTCCTGATGTTAACAGACTCTGTGATTTGCCGAAGCATGGCATCATAACCAAACACCCCGGTCACGTTCATTGCGAAGTTGGGTGGGCCTTGATGACTGTTCTTTGCATGCAAACAAAGCAAATACTACATATTGGACATGACAAAATGGTCCCCATGTCATGGAAAACAAAGTTAAAATTGCTGAATTTTTGTTTCTGTATGATTAACAAGTAATCTGATATGGTTTGTTCGTGCATTGATTTTGGAATAAATCAGAACTCGTAAATTTTTCAGACCGTATATTATGCTTGCTTTGCTCATTCAATTTTGTGAGTGTTTAAAATATTCCAAATTGGACTCCAAACCATATGATTACCTATCTAATCAAAAACAAAGAATTTTGCTGGGAGTACTATAGTAGTAATATCATTAACTTTTTACTTATTTATTTAAAGGTCTCTTTGATGGTATTTCCTGCGATTTGAATGCGACTGTTTCGACAAACTGGATCGTTCTCTGAACGTTACAAATGTACTTGCACAGGACATCTATTTAGAAAGTATTTCCTATTGATTTATACACCAAGCTTTCTCTCAATAGCACGAAAAACTAATTATTTCTTGACGGTAATGTTCTAAAACAAAGATGTCAAAGTTTAGTTGATTCTTACTTGAAAATTGTATACTTATCCCAGGTTCCCAAAGCCAGCAAGCTATCTGAGGAAAATGCAGCACCAAGAAATAAAATCAGCCATTCAGCTAAGCGACATTCAAAGCATCATAACAGAACTTCCAAGAAATCCAACTTGAAGAAAGAAAGAAGTAAAACTGTGAAAGGTGGAAAGAAACACGCGGTTATTGTGAAAAGACCGCCTGTTATTTACCATCCCCCACCGGAGATTTTTCATCGACCTGACATCATAGTTCACAGAGCCCCGATTATGGTACACCGCGCCCCCGTAATATACCACCAGGCACCGGTTATCGTGCATCGCCCGGCTATCGTATACCACCAACCAGAACTAGTATTTCATCAACCCAGCCCTGTTATTCATCAACCAATTTACAGGTCACATGACACCTGGGCGCCTCGACCGGCCTTCAGACTTCATAGCTCTATGATTCATCCCTGGGGAACTATAGCACACATACCGCATGCCTATTACCACGGGCATGGCGGGCTCCACTATCTAGCCTATGGGAAGTCGGGCGTTCCCAAATCTAAAGGCAAAACCGAGACAGCTAGGGCTAGAAATACCGTTGAAGAAATAGACCGTGCAGCAGCTGAAAAAGTGGACCTAGATGAAGAATCGGGTGATTTCTCAGGGACCAATTCCGGAGATTTCTCTGGAGATTCATCTGATAGTTTCTCTGGCGACAGCTCACAGATCAAAAGCGACGCAAAAGAGGAGAGCAGCGAAGGAGAAGATCGAGTTGAAACAGGTTCAAAGAAAGATAAAATAGTCTATCATAAGCAGAAAGAAAAGACTCAGAAATCTAGTAAAAAGAATGCCGTTGTGATCCATAGGCCGCCCATCATTTATCACCCTCCACCGGAGGTTTACCACCGGCCAGACATTGTAGTGCACAGGGCTCCCATTGTGATGTACCGAGCTCCTATAGTATACCACCAAGCCGCGGTGGTAGTGCATAGGCCGGCCATTGTTTATCATCAGCCTCCGATTGTCTTTCACCAACCGCCACCTATGGTTCACCAGCCAGTTCTTCAGTCACATGACACCTGGGTGACCAAATCTGTGGCAGTACCATACGTCTCCCACATGCATCACGTGGCCACATATCACGGCGTGCCACACGAGTCGATGTTCATGCAGGGAATTGGAACGGGCGCTTTCGCCAAATCAAGGGTGCCAAACAATAAACGCAATAGAGTTAAACAGAAAAGAGATCAAGTGCGAGAGCCAATTGGCGCAGCGCATAGGATTGTTAGAGAAGCATCAGATCCATGGTCATCATTCAGACATAACAATCCGGACGTTCAAGTGCGAGAGCCAATTGGGGCAGCGCATAGGATTGTCAGAGAAGCATCGGATCCATGGTCATCATTCAGACATAACAATCCGGACGTTCAAGTTCGAGAGCCAATTGGCGCAGCGCATAGGATTGTCAGAGAAGCATCGGATCCGTGGTCATCATTCAGACATAACAATCCTGACACCCAAATCAAAAATCCAATCGGTGCCAAGGAACGAATCCGAAGAGCAGCAGCAGATATAATATCGTTATATATGGACACAAACCATCAAACAAGTGGAGCACAGGACACCCAACCGCATACGCTCGGTACGTGGGCTAGATTCCGACACGAAGAGCATGATCCTTGGGGTGCCTATGCACCTGACGTCACACAGCACAGCAGTAGTGAAGGTAAATATTCTGTTGGAGCCGGTGAGAGAATTCGCAGAGCTATGCAAGACTCGTGGCTCAGTTATCACGATAATACCAATAACGAGAAACCTGTAGGGGCCGCGACTCGTGCGCACACGGCAAGTGCGGACCCTTGGGCCGCCTACTATGCTGCCACTGGTGCTCACATGTTCCAAAAGCGTTCTGATAAAGACTCAAAGAAACATGGAAAAACACAAAATGAATCTCCATCAAAGAAAACAATCACCGTTGTCCACAGGCCGCCAATCATTTGGCATCCTCCTAGTCACGTGATACACCCTGCGTCTATCATGGTCCATAGGCCACCCATTATTATGCATAGGCACCCCTTAATTTTCCACCGTCCGCCGATACTTGTGCATCGACCACCAATTATAATCCACAGACACCCACTACTAATTCACCGACCACCAATAATTATGCATAGGCCACCCATAATGATCCACAGGCATCCCTATATTATCCACCGCATGCCATACGTCGTCCATCCCCATCCATTCATAATCCATAGGCCACCCATAATGTTTCACCATGGACCACAGTTCCTAGTACACCACTCTCACTACATCCACCACTATCCCATGTACATGATGCACCAACATATGATGCATATGCATCCGTTTGGTAAGTCAGAGGTTTCACGAGTGGAGGACGATGCTACGCCAAGTAACACAAGCGCTACAAACGCGTCTCCCTCCCGGACGGGATACGAGCAACAGCAGGCACATCACCACACTCACCCCCACGGGCACGATGTCACTCGGACATCAGGTACTATATATAAAAATAGCTAATATTCATACAGATGAATATAGGATGAACTACTGGAAGTTTTCTAACCGACCATTTGATACTGTGTGGAGTTTGGATTGTGGAGGAAGAGTTTAAAAAACAATTAGCAATATTGTGATATATATTTCAATGTTTCGATCTATATGATCAGAGGTCAAGCTCTGGCATGCTAGGTGTAACCGAAGACAAATATAGATTGTAAGTTGAAAGCATGTGAAGAAACGAAACAAACCAACTCGCATGGAAATAGAACCCACGACAGGCAGTGGCTCTAACCACTGATCTAGCGAGACAGAGGGAACTCTAGACCAACAGTAGTAACACACGAGTGAGCGCAGCGAATGAATTTGTTGCAAAATTCTACACGAGAAGATAAAAGCCGTATCTTCAAAGAGTTATGTAAGTTTTTTTTTATCATATGAAAATTCATAAGAAAAACGAACTTCTGAACCAGCCGACATGAAAATCATGTGAAACTCTATAAGAAAAACCGAACTTCTGAGTATAATATATTATTATTATTACTATTATTCATTTTATCATATGAAAATCCATAACATACCGAGTACTAACAGTGTTGATAAAAGACTTATCTTTGTATATATAAAATATCGTTGGTTTTTTATGCCTTTTTTTAGCAAAGTCAGCTGAATGTTTGTTCGCTGACTCAGAAGTTCGGTTTTTCTTATAGAGTTTCCGCTGGTTCAGAAGTATTATTGAATGGATATGTCTCTAGACATAGATAAAAGAATATTTAAAGACAGACATAGACGTAGACGTAAACATAAACATAAATAGAAACAAGATGTAAGTATGCTCTAATATTATTTAACATTTTCAACAGATACGCACGTAAAGTCCAAACGCTCCGCGTCACAGCACGTGGAGAAACGCCGTCTCCACTCACGTAAAGGACGCAACAAAAAGAAGGATGTTGTCGTTAACCGCCCTCCCATTATTTATCACCCGCCTCCTGAGGTCTACCACAGGCCAGATATTGTGGTGCACAGGGCACCCATTTTGATCCACAGGCCACCCATTGTCTATCACCAGCCCCCTGTAGTGGTTCACAGGCCAGCAGTTGTATATCATCAACCGCCAATTGTGTTCCATCAGCCAGTTCCAGCAGTGAATCAACCACTGCTGTACTCACATGACAGCTTTGTGGTGCACCCAACTGCGTTTGCTACTCACATGGGTTCAGTTGTCAACGATGGGGGGCATTACGTAGGCATCCCACATGGCACTATCAACAACTATCCTGAACCACTTCCTCATCCCCATTTTGGTGGTATATTAACACCTCCCAATCTCACAGCTGGATTCGCGGGGAAGCGAGCCAACGTTGCAAAACCTGACAAAGAGGTGAACAAGGACGAAGTTTCAGGAGATGGTGCAGAGAGCGGTCAGATAAACGAAGATGATCTCTCTGGTGACGCAGAAACAAGCGGAGAAAACAGAAACGTAAATGACGAGAAAAGAGAGAAAGCTAAGGCATCGAAGAAGAACAAGATCATCATCCAGAGACCTCCAATGATCTATCATCCTCCCTCAGAGATTTACGACCGACCTGACATCATAGTGCACCGTCCTGACCTAGTGTACCATCAGCCCTCCATTGTGTACCATCAGCCGTCGGTAGTCGTACACCGACCGCCAATCATCTACAGGCAGCCACCTGTTGTCTTTCATCAGCCGCCACCAATGAACAAGCAACCCATATTCCACGCGCACGACATGTACATGGCACAACCTTCCTTCATTCCACACCACTCCGAGATCCATCACGCCTTAACTTACCTTGGCGCCCCACACATGTATCCTGGTGCCAACCCGTGGGGTTGGGGTGTTGGTTGGCATGGTAACTGGCCAGCTGGGCCAAGTCCAATACACGGACGATCGAACGTGGAAATGAGGCCAGAGAGAGGCGGCCGTAAACGAGGATTTAGTCCTCTTGGTAAACATTCACAACACAAGGAAAGCAAGAAATCTAAGGCAAGAACAAAAAGGTCAATGAAGCCACGGAAACGCCATCATCATAGTCACCATCATCATCACCACCACCACCATCATCATCACCATCATGGTCTACTGGCCAAACGCCATCACTACCATATGTTTCCGGGACATCTCTTTACCCATCGAGGACACAGGAAAAATATGGTTGTGATCCATCGGCCGCCGATAGTGTACTACCAATCGCCGGATATTCACCCAAGACCCGACCTAGTGTTCCATCGTCCCGATCTCGTATATCATCGGCCATCTCTTTTGTATCAACAGCCTCCCACAGTCGTCCACCATCCCGCTATCTACTATCACAGTCCGCCTGTGGTCTTTCAAAATCCTCCTCCAGTAGTCTCTTCTCCCATAATCCACTCGCATGACTACATAATGCCACACGTAAACCATATGCTCGTGCCTCATTCATCGTACGTGCACCCGCTGGGAATGTACTCTGGAGTACCATATGCGAGTCACTTTCACAGCGGATATGGGCACTATCCACCATACCCACCCCTCGTAGGGCGCTCACACACGGATGAGCTGCCAGACAGTTATGAACCATACACAAGCTATAGCTCAGGAGAAGAAGGAGCTGTTGATAGATCTAAAGTTCCAACGGTCCATAATGGATCGGATACTGAACGGTCAAACGAAACAGAGGTAGACGAAGACATGTCTGGAAGTGGAGAGCACGATATTGAGAGCAAATTTCAACTCAGAAAAGGCAAGGAAAATACTACTGAAGCTTCAAAAAAGCAGAACGTATTTGTGCAAAGTCCGCCAGTTGTTATTCACCCACAACCTGATGTTTTCGCTCATCCACCAGTGCTTGTTCCACAGTCACCAGTAATAGTACATAGACCGCCCATGATTGTCCACCAGCCTCCGTTGATCGTACATAAACCACCTATAATCTACCATCAACCACCTCTTGTCATGCCCGCTGTACATTTTCCGGTGTACCATGCGAGGCCCGGCTTCATGTTTCCAGCTGTGCATTTCGGAAAGTCAAAGGTTCCAAAGTCCAAGAAGTCGAGCAATGGAAAGAGAAAGAACAAGGTTGAATCGAAAAAGAAGAAACACACAGAGACGGAATCAGGGAAGAAAAAGAACAAAGTTGTCATGCTACGCCCACCAATGATTTATCATCCCCCAGCGGAGGTCTATCACCGCCCAGATATCATTGTGCACAGACCAGATGTTGTAATCCACAGGCCGTCCATTGTGTATCATCAACCATCAGTGGTAGTCCACAGGCCGGCCATAATCTACCGCCAACCTGCTGTCGTGTTTCACCAGCCCCCGCCCATGGTGCACCAGCCAATCATGCACGCACACGATACGTACATCGCGCACTCGGTACCCGTGCCGTACACGAGCGATATCCAACATACAGCAACATACGTAGGAGCTCCTCATTACTACCCCGGTGGGTGGGGCTATGGGTACGGGCATGGATTGGCCTTCGGTAAGTCCAATGTTCAAAGGAGTTCTAGAAAGTTTAATAAGACGGAACATGGTAGTAAACCAACGAATGCTACTGAGACTGCCCAAAACAATAAGACACAAATTGTAAGGAAACATTCCAAGAGAGATTTATCTTCGCGGGATAAGCAAAGCGAGTCTAAGCCAAAGAACTACCAGACAGTAAAAGGAAGTCGCAAAAACAAAATAATCATTCAACGTCCTCCAATGATCTATCATCCCCCACCGGAGATTTACGACAAACCGGATGTCATTGTACATCGACCGGATCTCGTGATTCACAGGCCTTCCATTGTGTATCATCAGCCATCGGTAGTTGTGCATAGGCCGCCCATAATCTATCGACAGCCACCAGTGGTTTTCCATCAGCCACCGCCAATGACACAACAGCCAATCATGCACGCGCACGATACATATGTGGCTCATCCAGTTCCTGTACCATACAATTCACGTGTACAGCACGTGGCTACATACCTAGGCGCCCCACACTATTACCCAGGCTCTTGGGGTTACGGTTGGGGATACGGTCACAGTTTTGGCCCTGCTGTTGGAAAATCAGAGGTTCCTAAGCATTCAAAATTAAAGTTTTCGAGTCCCCACAGAAAAAATGTTAACAACAAGAAAAAAATCGAACGCAGGGCTGTTAAAGAGAAAGAGCATTCTAAACCTAAGAATCATAAAGGAGAAAGAAAGAACACAATAGTCGTTCAGCGTCCACCAATGATTTATCACCCACCGCCAGAAGTCTACCACAAGCCAGCAGTTATTCTTCATCGCCCGGATATTGTTATACATAGGCCGTCCATTGTTTATCAACAGCCTTCTGTGGTTGTTCACAGGCCACCCATCATCTATCGCCAGCCACCTGTGGTGTTCCATCAGCCACCTCCAATGGTACATCAGCCGATACTTCACAGCCACGATACATATGTGGCACACCCTGTACCTGTGCCGTATACCAGCCATATCCAGCACGCTGCCACCTACCTTGGAGCACCCCACTATTATCCTGGTGGATGGGGCTACGGCTACGGTAATGGGCACGCTTTCGGAAAATCAAAAGTGGAAAATACCTTAAAGATAAACAAAAAGAAACATGGTCGAAATTTCAAGCCTAGCGAAAGCAAAACCAAGCGTGAATCCTTAGAAGATAAACGGCACACTAGCAAGAAATCGGTGAAGGACAGGTTAAAGGCAGCTCGAAAGAACATTATCATTATGCGTCGCCCTCCTGTCATCTATCACCCGCCTCCGGAAGTATACCACAGACCGAGTGTCATTCTACACAGACCAGATCTTGTTATCCACCGGCCTTCCGTAGTGTTTCATCAGCCCCCAGTGGTGGTACATAGGCCTCCAGTAATTTATCATCAGTCTCCCATTGTGTTCCACCAACCCCCACCCATGGTCCACCAGCCGATCATGCACTCGCACGAGACATACATGGCACACCCTATGTTCACCCCCTGGGGATCGCACCTGACACACGCCGGTACGTACGTAGGTGCCCCGCACATGTTCCCTGGTGGATGGGGATGGGGATGGGGTCATGGCCTCGGGCATGGATTTGGAAAGTCCAAAGTTGTTACTCTAAAAAGCAAAACAAAAACCAAGTATGAAAAGAAATCAAAAGATGAAGCCAAACGCCACAGAACCAGGCGCAGTTTGCGAGAAGGGAATTCAAAACACAAGCAAATTAAAAAACTTATCAATGATTTTGCTAAGCATTTTCACAATGCAGAAACACCTACTAAAAAAGAAACCAGAAAATCTGAGAAGGCAAAGAGAAAATCAAGTAACAGTGAGAAAGGTGCAAAGAAAAACCAAGTTGTTATTGAGAGACCGCCTATGATATACCACCCGCCACCGGAGATATATGATAAACCTGATGTCGTAGTTCACCGGCCAGACATAGTTATCCACAGGCCGTCCATAGTTTATCATCAGCCATCAGTAGTAGTGCATAGGCCACCCATAATCTACCATACGCCTCCCGTTGTGTTCCACCAGCCTCCGCCCATGGTTCAACAGCCCATTATGCACGCTCATGATACGTACGTGGCCCATCCGAACTTTGTACCCTACCAGTCTCATATACAACACACCAGCACCTACCTAGGAGCCCCACACTACTACCCGGGAGGATGGGGCTTTGGCTGGTCATACGGTAGCCCCGGTAACCATGGATATGGCGGAATGTATGGTTCTGATTTCCATGGTAATGGATTTGGCTGGAGAGGTTGGGGTCCTGGACAGGCTTTTGGTACAAGCGGAGCGGCTAGACAATATGGACCATATTCGAACTATGGTCCAGTACCTGTGAGTTCGTTCGGTCCCTATGCAGCGGGTTCATTTGGACCAGCTTTTAGTAAGTCTGACATTGAAAGGAACGAAGAAGATGACTCTGACAGCTCGGATGTTAAAAAGAACAACAACAGCCAGATGGACACAGAAGGTAGTGGCAACATTCCTACCAAGCTGGGAGTCAAACAAGATAAACCGACTAAGCATCACCGACACCGAAGACACTTAAAACACGAAAACAAATCTCAAAAGAACACTAAATCAGATGATGAGTCTAAATACACATCCAAGAAAGTGAAGCTTGGAAAAGGGCAGAGAAAGAACTTAGTCATCATGCGCAGGCCATCCTTGATTTATCACCCTCCGCCAGAGGTGTATCACCGCCCCGCCATTGTCATGCACAGACCTGACATTGTCATCCACAGGCCGTCCGTAGTGTACCATCAGCCATCAGTGGTTGTGCACAGGCCACCCATTATTTATCATCAACCTCCTGTTGTGTTCCATCAGCCTCCTCCCATGGTACATCAACCAATATTCCATTCACATGAGCACTACCTAGCCCACCCCATGTTTGTACCATACTCCTCTCACCTCCATCACGCAGCTACCTATGTCGGTGCGCCACACATGTACCCTGGGGGATGGGGATGGGGGCATGGCTACGGGCACAGCTATGGATATCCATTTGGGCATGCGTGGGGAAAATCAAAAGTACAGAAAGGTGCGAAGTCAAAACACAAGAAAAGGGAGTCCCACAAGAAGAACGAAATCAACCACAAAGAAAAAATCTCCAACACTTCGAAGCGAACATTACATCCACAGGGTGAGAGAGAAGAAAATCCTACTAGAAAAAACTCAATAGTTGTCAGCCGCCCACCAATAATTTATCATCCCCCACCTGAGATTTACCACCGTCCGGATATTGTTGTCCACCGTGCTCCAATCGTACTTCACCGCCCACCGATAATTTATCACCAGCCCCCGGTCATCGTTCATAGGCCAGCGGTCGTGTATCATCAGCCGCCAATCGTCTTCCACCAACCACCCCCCGCGGTGCATCAGCCGATCCTTCAGTCGCATGATACGTTCGTGTATCACCCGGCAGCACGTTATGAGGCCCACGGCTCAGTTGTAGGTAAGATGTTCTGTACCACTTCCTAATTTAAGTACTTGTCTCACGATAAAAGGCCGCGACAAGGGCCGAGACAGATCGAGATCTATTTATAGAAGCCGTTCGTGTGTCTTATTTCACCGACCAACTCGAACCCAACCAAACGAAGACGTTACAATTCACCTGAAGCTCATACTGATTGGAGACATGCAATTTAAGCCTAGCACAATCCTAAGCAGTTGAAAACAATACGTAAAAATCGAACATACGGTCACCTTTCCGTATGTTAGCGTATAGTTTGCGACTGTTTGTAACGCGTTGCGTTGTATATGGGAAACTTGTGTTAGATGTACGGTAGATCTAGCTAGATAGCCTAAGTCTTGAGGTTCTTTTCTATATACCACGTAACACATCACAAACAATCGCAAATAAAACGACTTTCAGTAACTGTAGCGTGTTGCTTGCGACTGTTTGCGACGCGTTGCATTGTATATGGTAACAGTAACAATGACACAAAAACGAAAAATGATTTAGATGCTTCACAAAAATATTATGTTTACATGTGACACAGCTCTTTAACATAAACTTTCCTGAATTATTCACATTATACCTCAACGTGTAGATATTGCTTTTAAATACACAACATTTTTTTTCAGATTTAATTTCCCCTGTGTCAGGTGAAATTTATGAATAATACTATTTATCATCGAATACATGTAGTATGATTTTTTTTTCTTTCAACCTGCCCAATCTATTTCGAAATTGTCGTATATTATGTCACAATGTGCATAGTGTTTCTGTTATTGTTATTTATGGTCTGCTACCCATGACGTCATCACTTCGGCATGCTCGTGCGTGCAGGTGTTCTTGTCTGTTTTATCTCACTGTAAAAATGTTGTTTGTTTGTTTGTTTGATTAATTGATTGGGCGCCGATTGTTTGCGGCATTATTCTACCAAGCTTTTATATATTTATTTTTCGTTGTGAGTTAAATTCTATATTTATTAGTGCAAAAATTGTATATAAATCAACAATACAGCTCAATCAAAGTGATCGTGCAAAATGACAGAATTGCAAAAAGTATTTGAAGGATCGTAACATGACTTGAAACTTCTAGGCGCAACTTTTCAACTGCAACAAAGCAACTGCAACAAAATGGCTACTCGAAAAACAGAGCGTAACGGTTGGGCTCCAATCTTTAAAGTCAGTGATTGCATTGATTTGATCTTGTTTCTCTACTTATTAGGTCACACCTCGAACTATATTGGGGTGCCATCGAATGTGCACGACTATGGCATTGAAGGCTTTCATGGCCTGCATGGTCTCCACTACAGATCAGAGATAGAAAAATCTAATCACGCCAAGCATAGTGATAACAGCGAATCCATGACTGAAACGAAATCTACTATATCGGAGCCAAAGATTGACCCAACTGACTCAAACGATGTGGAGGGCGCCAAGAGTACAGCTATTACAGATGACAACTCTCAAAAGAAAACGCTGAGGTCAAAAATCGCAAAAAGGCAAGTCTCGCTACTCGGTTCTCATTCATTGTTTGAGTCCGTATCGCCTTTGAATGTACAGCACTCTGTCAAGGATACTATCGAAATGCCGCAAAAACTTTCCGCGATACCCGGGGGGCGGCCTGTGGATGAGAGAGCCAAGGTGACTCGCCGTGAGGTGAAGAAAAGCAAGGCAAAACGTCAAGTGGCCTATCAGCCATTGAATCAGTACACCGGTGGTCTGCCATTGGGTTACAATGCCATTGCTGCGGCAGCTGCACTGCAAAATCAAGAGCTCGCGAATGAAGGGCCTATTCATCAGAATGCTGCTGGACATGCCTTACATCTGGGCCCATATGCGCCTGAAGTCGCCGAGGCTCTACTTGGAAGGGACAGTCCCGGACCCGCACAAGTCACGCCTTTCCTTGCTGGAGCATCACAGCCTCTCCCTTATCTGAACAGTTTATTGCCCCATCTACCATTACTTCCTCCAAAAGACGAAGTCCCGGATGTCAATGTCCATGTTGAGACAGCAAGGTCAAATATACCAAGCTCAGGCAGACGAGAACGTGAAAAGCGTCAGCTTCCTTTGCTGTACCAACCCCAGGTCCTCAGAACACCGCCCCATCTACTCTATAATCCTTTTGTCCTTGGACAACTTCCTACAGCTCATCCAGTATCACCGTTGGCAGTAATTCATCCAGTGTTCCCAGATTCCCCATATCATTTGCCATATACGGGGCTTTATCACCCGGAGTTACCTCACCTTGCGCCACCTTACGCTTATCCAACGCTTGCTGACCAGCATCGGCCACACGTGAGCATTAACGTACAGTCAGCAAGGTCGCATGTGCCTGCAGCCGGGGAGAAAGACACAGGAAGAGTTGTCAATAAAAGATCGAGCAGCAAGGCGCCTACAAGGACTAAAAGGGAATCAAAAGGGAGACGCAAGAGGCAAGTTATTCCACTTAACGCAGCAGTGAATCCACTAATTCTGAGCGCTCTTCTGCAAAGATATCTCCATTACGTGCCTTCTCCAGCATTGCAGGGAGGATTCTATCCATATAATTATTTGCATGGTTTATATAATCCACTCCTGTCCAGACAACAAGCTCTGTATTCGCCTTATGGTGGACTACTGTCCAATGAGAACGAAGAGGACAAAGATATGCGAATGGGACACCTGTGGCATGATTACGTTGATTCGCTGTATTCATCGTATCTCGGCTACCCGTACCATCGCCGCAAGCCTCACGTACATGTGGACGTCCAGACATCCAAATCCAAAATCCCTAAAGTACCAAAGAAAGGTGCCAAACGAAAGTCACGCATCTCCAAGAGACAACTGTACAACTATGTTCCTGTGTCTCCCTTGACAAATGGTCGCTTTGTCATTCCGTTCACAAATCCACTTGTCACCCAAAATACCGTGGGAACCGCAGGATATCCAGGCCAACCGCATGTCAATATAAATGTTCAAACCGCCCGAAGGAGCAAAATACCAAGAACAGAAAAGAAAAAGCCATCGTTCATGGCACATCATGAAGTATCCAAGCTCAAGAAGGAAGCTTACAAGGATCAAAATCAAGGAAAGAGGGACGATTTCGCTGAATCCCCTCAGTTTGTTCAAGAACGACAGCCTCCAATAGAAATGGCCAGTCCCTATGCAGGAGCTATGGGAAATTTCCCACAGCCGCAGCAAAACTTGAATCCATACTCTATTCCTCAGAATCAAGTACAGAATACAAATCAAGCTGAAGTTCGGGATCAAGGTCAACCAGAAGAGCAACGTTTCCAAGATCAGGGTCAACCAATTCAGGCAGCTGAGCAAGGACAACCTCTGAGTGTACCTCAACTAGCCCCACTGCAAACTCTCCCAGCTAGTCAACCTTCACCCCAGTTGCTCCCTCTTTCGTCGCCCACAGTTCAAGGCTACCTTCCTCGGGTATCAACATTTCCAAGTGAACAATTAGTCCGGTCTCACCCCCACATTTCTGTTAATGTCCAGACAGCAAAGAAGTCAATCTTGAACGGTAAGAAGAGAAAGAGCAGAACCAATAATCACAAACGACAGAACATATCAGTGATGCGTAGGTTGCCTGTGATGCAAGTCCTACCCCAGAAGTTCCTCCAAAATGGAGCTATTGTTCCTCAGTTTAACAATATTCCGATAAACAGAGGGATTAAATCGAACGGCATGCTTATCGATGAGCTTCAGGACAGGAAACAAATGATACCTGCTACACAAAGGGACAAGAGACATTCACAGAACCAAAACACTGAAGACCAAAATATTCAACACCATGATAATAAAAAACGCCAAATATACGGAATGGCGGAGCTACCACATGATATCGCATCAGGTGCAATAACAACGACACATTCGCTTAACCATCCTCATGTGCCTACTGAATCAAAGAAAAGAAAAAAATCTGAACTGCCGATCGAGGAGAACACTAAAAGCAAACGCCAGTTTTATGGGCTTGGCAATTTGCCCATAGCGCAAGAATCATCGTCCCTGGTACAAATGCCGGCTCAGCTGGTAACAGATCCCAGTGCAGTACCCGATCTCCGCCGTCCACGTGTATCTGTTAGTGTTCAGACCTCCAAGCGAACATTCAATCCTCTAACGACAAGGAGAGGTCTACGTCGGAAACATCATTCAAAGAAGGGCGATAAAAGTGAAGCTAGAAAGAAACAGTTTCTGGCTACGATCCCAGCTCTATCGCACGCTCAAATGCCACTACCAATGGAACCTCTGACTATGGGTCCCCTCATACCACATGCCCAAGTGAGCCAACAAGCGGCACCCTTTCCTGTAGCACCGGTTGCTTTTGAAGGTGAATTGCACCATGGGACAGGCTTTTCTCCAGATGCGCATTTACTGGCTAACGGAGTACCGAATGTCCTTCCTCATCGACCCCGCGTCTCAGTTAACGTCGAGGTTGCCAAGCGAAAATCAAGTCTTAAAAAGAACAAAGTCGACAGGGCAAATAAGAAGCAATTCGTTGTTATGGCGCCAGCTACTGAACAGCAACCACAATACCTTCCTGTACAAGATGCTGCCCAAGAGCCGCTCCATGTGACTGGAAACCTGCCCCAACATCCACGTGTCTCGGTTAATGTTCAGGTTGCAAAACGAAAATCAACACTAAAGAAAAACGTTATCAACAAAACACAAAAGAAACAGTTTGTTGCAGCTCCAGAAATAAACTTTCCTCAGTCTCAGTTACCAGCTCCAGTAGCTGTTGATGCTTTCCAACCTGAACCTCCTGCGATGGCAGCAGGATTTGCTTTTCCTCATGTACAGAGCCCAGTGGCTGGAGCTCCCCTCCCGGTTGTAGTCGGTAGCCAACAGCAACCGTATGATGCTGTGCATAATAGCGCGGAACTACCTGGCCCTGACTACCACGACTCGCACCTTTCAGAAACAGCGTCTGAAGCTGCCTTAGATCATCTGACAAGTCATCCATCGGTCTCAGTACATGTAGAAGTAGCCAAGCGAAAATCCAAGGTGTCTGGTGTTAGCCACGATTCTAAATACCTAAAGCAGCACAAAAAGAAGCCAAAACGCCAGTTTATAGCTACAATGCCTGGCTTTTCCCAAAACATGGAGCAATTACAGCAACCATATGCTGTAAATCAGTTAGGGAATGACCAGGAACAAAGTGAGCAGAACGAACAGCTTGCCCAGATGGCGCCGTCGGAGGAGAACCCGGCTCAGGAAGCACAAGCACAAGAACAAGAACAAATTTCACAGCCCAGTACATTACAACAAGAACAGCAAGCACAATTGACTCAACCGGTTCAATCATTTGTACAGCCTCAACCTCTACAATCATATATGCAGCCTGCGATACAACCAGGAGATCCATCATTGATGGTTCATAATCCATTTGGGCATGCTAGAGTAAATGTCAATGTGCAGACTGCAAAATCAAGAATTCTGAAACCAAAAGGGAAATCGCGTATTCATCGACTCACAAAGAACACCAAGGGGGTGAATAACCCGGACAAGCGACAGCTTTTTGGTACAATGCCTCTGTTGAGCCCGTTAAGTCATATCATTCCTCGTCGTAAATTGCTGGACACCCATGGTCGATCCGATGTGCCTAACACTTTGTGGAACAACAAAGCAAAAGTTAATTCGGCTCAAACATCTCTCTTTCCTCAACAGAGGAAAGCCAAAAGAAATATTAACACAAAAATGACACAATCTGGAATTGCTACTTCCAACGTACAAGAAAGCCCAGTGGCAAAAAGACAATTATATAAGTATATTCTCCCGGGAAACGAAAAAATGGGACCTTCAGAGTTTCGTTCCAATGACCAAGCAGTTGATGGTGTAGGACTGCAGCAGCAACAAGTTCAAGGAATACAAGCAGATGAGCAAGGAGAAGCACCTAGCCAATTTCAACAACAGCAAGAATTGCCTGCTGCTCAACAAGCATTGCTTGCACAGCAGCAACCTCTGCAACAGCAACAGCAGGAATTAGAATCAGAACAATCACAAACAGATACAGAGGCTCGAGGTCAAATGCCAATGTCTTTTACACCACAAGCACAGACACAGCCTCAACTCGCATCGTTTCAGCAGCTACAAGGCGGTTCGGTCCAGCAGACACCACAAATATTGCTGCCTCAGCTCTCGTCGCCAATACAGCAGCCACAAACAACTTTTGGTTCTTACACAGGCGAGCCCAACCCTAGTGTCCACGTCAATATACAAACAGCGAAGTCTAGCGTCCCTGCGGCTAATACCAAGCTTCCTAAACGCCGCGTAAGGAAATCAAAGCGGGAGAATGGGAAGCAAGAAGCTGTAAAAGCTAAAAGGCAACTTGGAGGACTTTTGAGTAGTATTCTGGAGCGGCGGAGAGGACCCAAGTTCATAGACGCTCCTATCAAGAAGAGACCGGGTAACCAATTTATGTTCGCTTCAGACACAAACAAACCTGTGCAGATTTTGTCCACTGATCCAGTGGAGATTGGGGCACAGAACCCTAAACCAAGAATCGGAGGGATAAGGCTAGTAAAACCGGGTGGGGGGTTAATACCTGAACAAAGTCAAAACAATTTTCAAACATTTGATGATAGTTTAGCTCCTCAAATTGTAAATCCAACCATAAATGAAGGTAACTTGCCAGCAAATGTAGAGCCGGTCATACCGCAAGAAGCACCAGAAGAGCTACCGCAAGGAATCCGTTTACCTCAAAATCAGCAGAACGTGTTGCAACGCCCTCCAATTGCAGCTATGCGAAGCCCATTTCCAGAACAGACTATTGTTCCTCAATCTGAACTCCCTGTTCAGAGACAGACTGTTTTACCACTCCTACAGCCCAATATAGGGATGTTCCCTAATGCGAATATGGATGTGAACCCACCTGGTCCAGTTCCAATTCAGCAGTTTGTACAACAAAGAATACTTCAACCGCTTCCATTCATGACTGGCCCTCAACTACGACCACTTGTGCCTGAGCCCCGACTAAGGCCACTTCCTGTTATTCCTACACCACAACTAAGACCACTGCCGTTTGAACCAATACCACAAGCTCCGGTCGAGATACCTTTTATGCGCCCACCGCTTCCTTCGTCCTCTCAATTCTACAACCCATTTTTACCACCGCAGCCTCCCTTTGAAGTTCCGCCCCTACTACCACCGCTGATGCCTCCGTCTGAAGATGACCCGGATGTAGCTCGACCATCGGTTCACGTGACAGTAAAAACGTCAAAGTCTCGGATTCCAAAGAAAAACTCTTCACCTGATCGAGAAGCAGATCTAAGCAGAGATGAAAGGTTAAGGACAACATAGTATTTGCATGAGGTTGGTAGTTCCATTTCCTCTAGTTTTATATTTTGAAATTATATCCGGATATTACCAAATTTTCACCAAATATCAGCCATATTTTACATAGATTACATTAATACGGGTAGCGGCAATTAGGAGGCAACATCGCTCCCTAATTCATCTTTCCCTCCGATTCTTGGTTTCTACGTTTATTGTTCGCCTAGCACGGATGGAGTACTTGGTCGTTCTAAAATCATTGGCAGATCTATACAGATCAACCTCTCCCCCCGTCTTTTCCACTTGAGTGATTCTGCCTTGTCCTTGCAACGGGGCAAGGAGTGTCGAAACGTTACAAGGACAAGACAGAATCACTCAAGTGGAAAAGACGAGAGGAGAGGTTGATATGCAGAATTCCACGTGTGTCCACATCAGAAGACTTGCAAGATCTATACAGCTCTTAAATTGTTGTGCATATCAGCTGTTTTCGGTTGAAAGCTGTAGCATATGTCAACTGATTGTTTTCCTGACGTTCACAACTGCTTTGTCCAAGTTTTGCTCATATCTGAACGTTCTGAGAACGAATTCATTTGGTTCTCTTTCTCAAATTACTCGGACTAAATGGATCACCGTAAATATAATATAGACAAGATTCGAGTTCGCAAATTCTTAGATTTCTCCATTGGTAGGTATATGTGAATAAACGAATACCTTTGCTGACCGGGTAGAGTAATATGCTAGTGTTTTGTTGAAGGTTTTAGCTTCGAACCTATTTCACTATTATGTCATAGGATACTTCATGATGTATTTAACTGGTAAAGGTTCAAACCCATCACATTTATGTTATATTCAATTTATATGATCATAATAACAATGAATTTGAAATGGAAATATGGCAACAAAGTTGTTGTACAGCTTTGCTTGTGACTGAACTGCTTGAAATGTGGTTTATATGCATTTGTTGTCCCCTAGTTTAATCTCACAATGTAATAGAAACACATTTTGATAATCAAACACAAAAGAAGGCTTCACAAATTTCATTCTGAAAATAAATTGAAATATTCGGAAACAACGCTTTATCTTTCTTAATAGCAGAAGTTTGTGCGTGTTTTCTCTTAGTTTATGAAACCTAAAAAAACTGTGACGTAATAGTAACATAGGATAATCGCTTTCGTCTTCATTTTTGTTTTCGTCTTCGTCTTCGTCTTCGTCCTCGTCTTCGTCTTCTCCTGCGTCTTCGTCTTCTCTTCGTCTTTCTCTTTCTCTTTTTCTTTGTCGTTGTCTTTGACAACGCTAATCGCAAGTCATACAAACGACTATTTTTCCACATGATGCCCATATGTTATCACTTTAAGCAGCTAAGACGGCAAAGGCTACGACGAGGGCTTGCCTAATTCTACTTTCTTGTTTTCTCTTTTTCTTTGTGCATCATCCATTCGTTGTTATGGTTCTTTGTGTGAAAAGAGACACATTGTAGAAAGCAGAAACCCTAGTTTGAAGCCAAACTAATATGCTTTCCACGTTGTATTTCGGAAGACGATGGTGAACAGGTGGTCAACTTGGTGCATTCTCAAGCACACTTTATTGCTTTCTGTAATGAAAACTTTTGCTGTCCGCTGTCGCCGTCGACGTTGCTTAAAGTCCTGGTTGCTTAAAGTCCCAGAACATCAGGATTCAAGTGTTGGTTTGCTATTCACACAACTACTTCAGGCAATAAATGCCGCTATATCAGTTTTCAGCAACACTCGATAACATAGTTGCAATTCTGCAACTTGTTTCAACTCTATCAAACAGAAATTGCAAAACATTTTAGTTAAAATCAGGTAGACTTGCTGAATGACAAAAATGCCAAACGTTTTGAGCAGTAACTGACTCATGGTACTAATAATGCTCGTAACTGTGTCTCAAGTAAACTCTAAAACACTTTAGATATAATTTGTTGCCGCATACATTCCAAAGTAGCTGAAGTAAATTTCCAGATATGGTTTGTATTTACTTCAGTGTCGACTTAACCAATAAGAATACAGCTTTGACCAAATTACGGTTCAAGTTGCAACAGGTACCGTCTGAACTTGTCTCGATTTGAAATCATTTGCAAAAGAAGGTCTCGAGTTTACTTGCTTGAATTAATATATGCTGCTTCTGTTCGTATAGAGTTGTCTAGATTTAGGCCCCGTTCACACTTATACCTTTACATTTGTAAACACATATATTTGTATGCGTTTAGGCCTCCCGTAAACGGTGAAAACAGTCGTCATGAATGCTCTCCAAACTGGATATTTTGTAAACGCATCGTTTCGTAAACGCTGTGTCGTGGTCTGGACACTCGTAAATGTATATTTTCGTCATATCCTCGGACCTAGTCCACAAACTGCAACAACAACAACAGCTTTTAGAGTTTCGAATCGTTTCAGCGTTTTCGTGTAAATGATTTATAAACGAGCATCGTATACGGATGGAAAGTTTTTCAATAAAAACAAAAGATATTCGTTGACGAATGTAACGTACGTGTGGATGGGGCCTTGAAGTAATTTCCTGAAGAAGGTCTCCAGTTCACTTGGTTTGCAATTAAAATTTGCGACAAATGTTATTTAATTCATTTTTATGTTCTTTCCACAGCCAAGTTAGTGTGAAACATTTTGTATAGTCAACAATGTGCCATTCGTGGAGCAGGGTGCGGGAAAACGGCAGAGCACAAATGAAAGATGGTCGCCATGGAAACAACTTGCTGGCATCTACGTGCGCGTGGCTCAAGCCACAAACATTGCTGAGTTATTGACGTAATCGAATTGAATCATTCCAAACACAAGAAAATATTCCAACATATTTTCAACGAATTGTCTTTCTAACGCTTGAAACAGAAAAATGCAAAGAATTCACTACATTCTAGTTAATCTTTAAGGTTGGCGTCACACTGAATTAGTTGTTGCGATCGTGAATGAACACAAAACGAATTTAGGGTAGTACTGTTGCTTTGTAGTGGAGTATTATTCATAAAAATTTTGTATTTTTGCTGTTTTGAGCTGTAACAAAGTGAGACTGGTGCAACATTTTTAACTCATGAAAATATCTTTGGAAGTTTCTACGTGGGAAAGTTTCATCATCTCTGTTGATATTGAATGTTGTTACCCTCTGAGAGGTTATGTATTGCATAACGTAATCGCCTTGCAGCAAGGACAAATACTCACTAAATCTTTGTAAAGTTTCAAAAGAACAAATCGATCCGCTAGACAGTTATTTCACAAAGGGTTTGTACAGGCGAAGCAGAAGTGCTTAAACTGTAAAATATCCTCAATCAAGAAATATTGAATGTATAAAGCCTAGAGATATCAAAATGTTTCGGTAAACGAGGGCGAGTTAATTCTTAATGATGCATTGCGCAAGATAGAAAATATCTGACCATTTTTTAACGATACGATAGAGCAAATTTAAATGAAAAAATACTTGTGAATAAAATTGAAGAAGATATTGAACAAATCTCGGAAGTCATTTTGTCTTACTTTGGCTTGGCTCTGGCTTGGTAAAGTTGAGGGTTTACACGCTTTGCAAGGAAAATGGAAGAACTTGTTTAACTGAAATATTCTGTGATGTTTTGGGGCATATAACCATCACACAAATGATAACGAAGCGAAAGCGTTTGCCTATAGTTTCACTTCGACAGCAACCCGCCATCTTGAATTATGACGTCAGTGATTTGCCGTTCCCAAGCCCCGCACCATATTTATGTATTGATTGTCATAATAATAATAATAATAATAACTTTATTTCCCACATAATTCAGAAATTTCACATAGAATGCGATTTTTACTGCCCATTCAACTATGAAAACAAGAATCTTTGAAGCCCTTTGCCTCGAAATAATCAAACCTTAACAGACAATCAATGGCGTATCCCATGTACTTATTTCCCTGTGGGAATCACATAAGAATGATTGGTCGTTTTCATACTAGAAGATGGATAATCCGTCTAGACGAACTTGGGCAAGCATTCTTAGTTCGTCTGATAATTTTGGCCGTATTTATACTCTGACGCATAAAAATGCTTGCCCGAGTTCGTGCAGACGGATTATCCGTCTCTAGTTTATAAGCCACCATTGAGTATAACAAATTCTTTTATTTTGCTCGCAAAGTGTTTTTCACTTCAGGATTCCTTTAACGACCACTTATTTTAGATTAAATTCCCCAAATCAGGTTGGGGAGTACCTAAAAACGCCCAGGGCGTATATTTCTTTTTCAGAGTCTGTGGGAAGGCGTTTATTGGAGAGAGACGTTTATTGAAGAGAGGCGTTTATTGAAGAGGGGTTGTTTATTAACTGGGTACATGTCTACATTCCAGAGTCTGTAAAGCCATCAACCCCCATGTTTTGGGGTAGATTAAATTTTAATATTGGATAGTAACCCGTTCCTGTGTACTTTTACTAGGGTTTAATGACAACTTCCCTACAGATGCTATGTGACCAATCAAATGCTGTGGGTATCTATATTTGATACTGTCATTTAATATAAAAACTTTAAACAAGCAGCGTGAGAAAGGCGATTATTTCCAAAACTGCATTAAACGTGACGCTTGTTGAAATAACAGCGTCTATAAGAGGAAGGTGATTACTTATATTACTGCATACATACAACGAGACACGAGTAGCTATAAGATATTATTTCAGGGTCTTTTCGATTGACTGTATTCCGGAATAGGAATACTCTCAGGACCATTTCAAAATGTATCCTACAATCTCTAAACATTTACATAATTTTACCGAATTATGAATTGCGGCGTGATCTAAAAACTGGTTGTTCTGTTTCGTTAGTTTCCACTGAAAACGAAATACTGGTCAGTTAAACAGTGTGAAGTTTTTATTCCGTGCACTCTTATTCCGGAATATGTTCAATCAAACGAGCCCTCAATAATAATAATAATAACCGCTTTCAACGGCGTGCTTGGAATATAGGCGCATTCCACAGGAGATTGTTGGAATAGAGACGCCTATAAAAATAAAAATAAAATAATAATAATAATAATAATAATAATATATAAAGCCTTTATTTAAAGAGGGTAGGACTAAATAGCAAAGCTATAAAACCTGTGGCTCTCTAAACTACAACTAAAGTCATTGCAAAATGGAAGAAGTCCTAAATTGTAAATAGTTCCGAAATAATTAATACTAAATACAATAATTAAACCTACCTATATAAAAATGTTAATAATAATAATAATAATAATAATAATGATAATGATAATTACATTTAAATAGCGTTCACATCGCATAGTGTTCGTGACGCTTTGCAATTACAATACTAAATGTTAAGAATGAACGAAGCGAAAATCTAAACTCTATAATGAGTCCAGGACTGTTGTTGTTTAACATAATTGTTGCATAAAAGAGATCCTGAAGGGGTAAAATGGTAGCTGGAATTTGAGGATTCACTGTACTTGGACTGGGATTTTACCACTGGGAATGGGATAAAACTGTGGAAAATGGGAATGGGATTTTCTATTCTTTTTCAGTCTT
>JANVCJ010008790.1:0-14421 GCA_026413505.1 Epizoanthus ramosus | reverse complement strand
TAGCTCAACTCTTAGGCCCGTTTCAGACGTCTAACTTTTCATGCGCCGAATCTAATGCTAATGAGTAAAAACAATGCATTTACTCATTAGCATTAGTTCGGCGCATGAAAAGTTCGACGTCTGAAAAGGGCCTAAGACAATTTTAAATAAAGACTCTGGCCCAAAATGGCAAAAGCTTAAAATATCGTTCTAGGAAAATGAGCTAAATTTTTATGACCGCAATTCCCTCCGTTCAGGCAATGCTAAAAATAAGTAATTTTTTTAAAACAAAATTATCGAAGCATGGAAAACGAAACGGATCAAGTAAAGTCTTGGATCGGGGAAGTGTTTCTCTCTTTTTGACCGACTTTTAACCAAGAAACTCGAACAAACAAAAACTTTAGATTGATGTGATGTACATGTCTATTCGACAGTAACTTCTTATCAATTTTGTCCTGCACTTTTGCTGAAAATTCTAATATTCTCTCTTGC
Organism: Epizoanthus ramosus; assembly: GCA_026413505.1. Taxonomy (NCBI): domain Eukaryota; kingdom Metazoa; phylum Cnidaria; class Anthozoa; order Zoantharia; family Epizoanthidae; genus Epizoanthus; species Epizoanthus ramosus. The sequence continues at coordinate 13,950 of JANVCJ010008790.1, read as the reverse complement.
AAGTAAACCTGTAAACTATTCCATCATTTATACTACTCTAAAGAATATACTGCCGAGAAACGTACCTTTCACTGAAGCTGACTACTATAGTTCGGTGACATTGAACTTTACATGCGAAATTAAAAGCGAATTTTTACTTCATTTCAGTCAACTGGCATCCATCTCAGTCTGGCAACACTTCAAGTACTTCAAGGTGCAAATGGTGATCACGTACGGCGCACGTGATTTCTCACCGCCTTTCACCCCCAAGTGGTTACACAGTTTGAAAGGAAACGTTTGGATTTGACTTACCCATCCCCGCATTTTTCAAACTACACAAATATTCGGAAAATGTTCAGGAAAACGCACGATTATAATTTACTGTAGGCCTAGAAACTACCGTGCAGAAACTGCAGGACTTTATTTTCGCGGAAGATCATTTGTTTTCGATTTTGTTTTTTTAAAAAGCAATTCGCAAAAGAAAGGTCCCCTCAAGAGAATTTCCGCGAAAGCAAACTCTATAAAAACAAACCCAAATTTTCCACTTACTATAGGATCTCGAAGGGAAGTACAAACCAAGCGACAATCCTAATTGTCCTGCACAGAGCAAACTGGATGGTTTTGCACAAATGGAGTGTGATAATGTTTCGTCCCTACAAAAGACAGACAAATCTATAAAATTTGGCCATTTGCTATTATCTCCTGTGATATAATTTCCCATCAAATAGCAAAAAAAGTCCCGTCAGAAAATTTAGGTTAACCCAAATCGCAAAAAATGTATTCCCGCCAGACACCAGAATTTGCCCAATCGCTAAATTTATGTCCTACACGGTAGTTTCAAATTTATTTAGAACCCAGGCATACTCTGATTCCAGATTCAATATGAAAACAAACGATGTGCGTGCGAGAGGTTTTAGTCCATTTGTCCATTATTTATTACACTCAGCGCCCGTGATCACAATGGCTCAGTATCCCGAGACAACGAACCAATCAAATTGATGGAAATGCCAAGGTTACCGAGTTGGTATATACTATAGGAAAATATAATGCCTGCCGAGGGAATTCCACGTTAAATTTCACGCGAAAGAAACGAAATTTAACGTGGAATTCCCGAGTCAGGTATTGAATTTTCCTTGAATCGCGTAGTAATTTATATATTGATTTAAAAACATGGAGTCTTGTCCAATTTGCAAACAAAACTTCGGCGCGCGCAGCTGGGGAACTCAGGTCATGCAATTGCCCTATTTCACTTTTACGTCACAGGTACTTTCAATGCAATTAACAAAAAGTTATTCATTTTGCTAATAAAGGTTCAACTCGGTCAACTTTATTTTACATTTCATTTGTATTATCATATTAACTGTGAAAATGTAGCAACAAACATGTTTCACAGCTCGCAGGTGTCTGAACCGGCCTGAAATGTGGTTTGTTTACATTTTGTTTTCCCCCACTTTAAACCCACAATGCAACAATAACACGGATTTTGTAAGCACAAATTCAAAGGCGGCTTCACAAATTTCATATTGAAAATTAGCTAAATTGTATACAAAAAAGGGTTTCTCCGCTTTAAAGGCAAAAAGTTGCAGTCCTTGCATATTTTTCTTGAGTTTGTAAAATGTAAACAAACTCTGACGTAATTGGTGAAATAGGCCAATTGTCCTTTTTTCTTGCTGTATTAGCTGCTGGCTGTCGTATAGTATATGCGCTAACTGCGTTACAACGAGTCGGCAATCCTCATGGTAGGCCCTAAAGCATATGGTACGACACGGAATAGGAAAGATCTAGAAATAGAAATCATGAATAATTACAATATAAACATGATCTTGAAGTAACTGACGATGAATGATCTCATCACCAAGAAAAGCAATTTGCATGAAGATGATCAGTAAACAGAATTATCCAGAGAACCACCCAGAGCCTTGGGCTAAAAACGCTAAAGCCACTAATCGTTTCTAGTCTTTTACCTTAGTATTCAGTTCAGTTGCTGCGACTGTGAGATCTAACTCCGAAGGTACCTCAATTCCACCCCCCCCCCCCCCAGTCTGGATAGGGTTTAATGTATGTGATCATACTATGTAATTCCTATTATATGTGTTTGGTGACTAATTCAAGATGATTTATTCCAATTCGTTGAAGGTGCGACTCAAATTGTTTTCAAGCCAATCCTTCCTCCCAAACAACGTTTACAGCCGAATGCGTCCACTGCCCCAGACGTAATAAGTTTAAATGGATATTAAAAGAACAGTACACTGAGAATAGGACAAGTAATTGGATAACGAAAAAAGAATTTCAAAGCGGGAATCAACTAGTGCTTGACGAAGATGTCTTAGAAGGAGGCAAAAGCTATTCTATGGAAGTGGTGTCACGTCGAGAAACTCTTCCTGGGATGGCAAGTTTGTACTTTCAAGCAGCTGTCCAGCCGCTGGGAGGAGAATGTATAGTTTCACCAAGTGCAGGACAAGCTCTGGTAACCGTGTTTAACATACGTTGTGTCAACTGGACTGCCGTCAATTCCCCACTAATTTACGAGTTTAGAATTTCCACTAGCAACAGATCAGAAATGGTGCTCTCGCGGGGATACAGAAGCACATTATCATTTATAACTTCTGGTGGAAAACGTCACAGGCGTGAGATCACAATATATATATTCGGTCTGAACGGCGTTTGGACAAAGAAACGTTTAGTTTTTCAGGTTTGTGATGAGATATTTAAAATTCCTGGCTGTACGTTCTTGGTACGTTTATAGCTTTTTGTGACTTGTGAAATTTTCTTGAATTACAATCTCTAAGCCTTCCCGTAACCCTCTCTAAGCCTTCCCTTAAATAGGGAGGGGTGGGGGGGGGGAGGAGTTACCATCCCACAACTTCATGTTTCTATTGTGCCGACTTTTGCATTTTATGCTTGACAACCAAACTCCAATTTACCTGCCTTTAACGGTAAGGTTTATACAGGGGGCGTCATAACAGAAACTACGGGGCGTTGTAACAACCCACTCCCTCTCCTAAAAGGGAGGGGTTGGCAAAACCAATTTTCGCTGGTTTAAGTTAAATTGCCTGTGATGTATTACATGTACCCAAGGAGTTTGAAAACAACAGAAAAAATATATATTTTGTTTTAGTCCGTGACTTTTATAGCCAAAATAGTCAATTCTATTTGATTTCGATGACTCAGCAGCTTTGCTTGGTTTGGTTTGGAAAGTAGTCAGTTGAGTGTAAACGGCACTCTATCCTTCTTGCCTAAGTTGCATTAGTTTAAGCTTTGTGTTTGATTTAATGTGATACTATTATTATCCAGAACTGATAAACCGTATGCATTCTTACATATGCACCAGGTAGAATCTCTATCTGCCGACACCTCTACGAACATATCTGACCTTGTATCACAACTACTGACGGAAAAAGGAAGTTTATGGTACTCCTATTTGAGCACGGGAAATACCGACTTGGCAGCCGCTCTTATTCATTCTATTCTTGATGTAGTAAATGAGGGTGGACTGACAGATACGGAGCAAGCTGAGGTGAGACGTTGAAACCGGGTTGCATTCTATAGGTTCGCCCAGATTACTGAAAATCACACGAACTTTGCTCGACGAAAATATCTCTCACGATCACCAAACGAATTGTAATTTTTGTAGGTGTACTATTAACAGGAAAAACTACCGTGCTTCGCACTCGTGGTATTTTGTATTTTCCATCAATTTTTCTCGAATGGTGGTGATTCCTATTTAAATGCTATTTTTTAATGATGCACAGGTAATTCCTTGTTCAAATTGTAAGAAAAAGGTTCAATTTTGTTGATAAATATCATATCAATGCGGACGATTGTACTGCTGGATTAAAACTATGATCCAATTCCAACGTGATAGAAGTTCAAGAGCAATCGAAGTACTCTAATATATAATACTGTTTCTGCAACTCTTTCAAATAATTGTTTTGGTTTAACACTTCTAGTGGGGAGGGGGGGGGGTTGATACAAACCCCCTCTCTCCGGAAGGGGAAGGGGAGGGGGAAAGAAGTTTATACACATCTGTGGCAATCACGGTCTATTTTAGCCAATCATTGCCAAATACAACAACGCATTGTTTCCATCGACCTAGTTTGCTAATTCAGACCCCACGAAGTCGAAAACCCGAGACAAGAATCTGATTCACGAGCGATAAAATTCCCTGCTGATGACGTATTGATAGGTTTGCAGATATTCCAAATTTATGCAGTAAATACAGTCAGCGGAACTGACGCGTTGTACAGTTAAATTTGCAGACGAGACGCTCATGGAATTCTGTCGCTCGTGAATCAGACTCCAGTCTTGGGTTTTCTACTGTGTCGGAGACCTATGTCAAGGGATTAAATTAGCAGACACCATCGACCCATCTTGATACAATCGGCAGTTATCTGACTACTGGAAGTGAACTTTTATAACGTGATTGAAATAGACGTATTGAAGTGAACGGAAGGGCAAACCACGTCATTTAATTGGAATTGAAAGGTAATTTTACTTGACGCAAACACACGTAATGCGAATTGCATTGTATTTGCATCTTGTATTTATCGTCCTAAGCTGAAGGGGCGTTAATTTCGTATTCTAGCAGGGAAAATGATCTTACCCAATGGCAATGGAAAGAAATGTCGTTATATGTATTAAATATAGAAAGAAGAACAAAATTCTTTCCCTTTATTGCATAGCCATTCTAGTAACAATTCTGGAAAGCTATCATTAGTAATTAAGTTCTAATTGTCTAGTAATTTTGAAAATACAAGATTGCACAAGCAGATCGGAATAGAATGGGCCACAAGAGTTCAAGGATCAATGCAAGTTTTATCAAAACTGAAGAAACAGCAAAATCCAACTTTGCTGTTTTGTCTTCTTAAAGGCTCTCGGTATTTTCTGGATCTCTTTTTGGTCGCTGGTTGAACGCCTTCACTGGATCATCTTCCTTTCCACACAGCCCTTCTTTGGAGTTCCTTTGGTGTTGCTTTGCACCACGTCGCATAGCCACTGATAAGTACGCTCTCTTTCCATTGGGCAGAGGTTGATGCTGTATTTGGAAAAATCAGTGGTATTCCAAGTACAGGATTAGTGCAACAGACAAAATATAGGAAGGTAGTGATTCACAAGACATCATTCTCTACCTTCAAATAAAATTGCATTAGCTTTCCATCAACTTCTTTTTTATTGTGCCGGATATATAAGATAAGTTAGAATTGTAGAAAGAAGAGTAATCTGAGAGTTTAATCACTAGAATAAAGTCTAAACCGCCCACCCTGCGTGCGTGCGGCGGCAGGCTCATCGGCAGAAAAAAACATCCAGGAAGACGTCGCTATGATTTACTGTTCAAGTTGAGCCTTGATCTCTAAATTAGTGCAAGCCGAACCTTGCGTGAACACAAACACGAGAAGGCACACGACACAAACGTTTCTTATGAAGCTGGGATTTTGAAAACAGATATCCTAAAGCGGAACCAATACACGCACGCCGTACTTCGCAATGAATTTCAGTTTCGAACTCCAATGGTTGCTTCAGGCTGTTGAGTGTTGCCTTGTGCAATGATTCTTTGTCATATTATGTTTATCTGAACGAAATAGGTTTTATCAGTGCAGATGCTGTCACGTATGGACACGTGATTTTAGAGCGGAAAGTATTTTTATTAGCCAATCACACACGAACAATTCTAGTAAATCATTCGAAGTATATTCACAAAATTCCAGTTCTTAGAGTTCCTAAATTCCTGAATGATTGATATAATTCAAATCATTTCTGCAACAATTTTAGTGCCAGCATAACGATTTGAGCAATACATTTCTTGTTGAATAATGTCAAGCTCTTTTAACTTTTGCTTGGATTGTTTTATAAACTACACTTGAGCGGTTAGTTATAATATTTTAGCACCATTCCTCCATATTGCTACATCTACGTTATTGCTCGTTATCAACGCTTACCCATAAGGATAATGTTAAAATATTCCGTTAAGGACTCTTTATATCAGGCTTAAATTTCTATTATTGTTAACTGCTTATTGTCAATAGTAATTTTGATACTCAATTGCTTTACAATTTCTTATATGGATGTCAAAAAAGCAAACTGGATTAAAACAATTTGGAATAAGTGAACATACGTCGAAACATGTCACAATTATACAAATAAACAGAAAGAATAATCTAAATAATATCTCTATTTCTTTGCACGTAAAATACCCACAAATTTGCAGACAATAGCATCAAGGAAAATGGTTTTACTGGACAATTAGCAAGTAGTGAATGAACAATGAACGTAAATGCATTGCTATACAACTAACCTACCCTTGAGAGACCTGTGGAATGGTCAAATGCTATACAACTAACCTACCCTTGAGAGACCTGTGGAATGGTCAAAGACCATCACAATGATAGCAATGCAGAGCGCGCAGGTTAATGCCAAGCACTTCATTTTCTCGTCCGTCCTCTTCTGATATCAGCAGAATCTAGTTTACTGTCCCAAGTAAACCCATTTTATACACGCACAGACTTTGATATCACCTGTTGCAACCGACTAATTATTAAGCTTAACTCACGCGATGATTCCAAGAACAACTACTGTTTTAAAATGACCTCCAGCGAAGATGATGCAAAACTATTTGTGTTGTTGTAATGAAAATCGGTGAGAGCTAGAGCAGCACACGAAACGCTCAGAAAGATAAAGAGGACGGTCAGGGACGAGACTGTGAGTTCATTCACTTGCATAATCTAACTATCGAGGGCACGGATCCGTACAAACGTCTCCAGGTCGTTAGCCTTGCGAATGCCATGCACAAAAATCGTTTTAGTTTCTCATCCTGAGTTTTCTTAAAGCGATACGGGTTGTCCTTATTTACTTTTCATTTTTGACATGCTTGTTAATTTTTTAGAGGCCACTGACTAAGACCAATTTGAACGCTGCTGCAGAATTTACAAACCTGGTTTGCTTGGGATATAGATATAACTACTGTTACATTTGAAAACTGTAACTAAATTTATATAAATGTTTCGCTCAACCAGGAACTATATTATCGAAAAGCGTACTTGGGCTTCAAATTGGGGGGCCATGGCGCGCCCCATCCACCCCCCCCCCCTGCTCCGCCGGCCATGCAAGAAAGGACAAACTATTCCAAAGGACAAATTATTCCGTCTTAAGAATTTTTCAATGAGTATTTCAATTAAGGTGATACAACTAGGGCTGGTACTTTGGTGACGTGTCTAGCACAGCATCTAAGAAATTACGAATTCTTCAAGATGTTTCTTTTATAATCTACTTGTTTCCCTTATAGCTGTATTTACAAATTAATTACTCTAAAAATAGCTGTCTTCACTCTGTAAACCTCACAGATTTAATAAAAAAATTAATATCTTTTTCTGAATTTACGGTTATAGTTATTTTATAAATAATTAAATTTTCTTCAGCGCATATAACTCAAAAAGTCAAAGTTTGGAAGTTAACCCATAATTAATTAATTCATCTGAATCTTAAAACAGCTGATCTCTTTTCATTTGCGTGAAAGTTGCGTCCCCGCAGAGGTTGTCACTATTCAAAAATTCATATAATTTATACAAAAGACCGCATAGGGGTGGGATCCTTAGCTCATTGGAATTACAAATGCAAGAAAGGACTTTCCCTTAATAATTAATTTCCATTAATAACAAAAAGGATGAAAAACTGATAAAAAACTGATGAAAATAATTTAAAATGTCAGGGAGTCCCATGTCCGTGCAATTCAACCAGCATTACGCTTGTAAACTGTAACAGACAAAACCAAAAATAACGTTAACAATCGCAATGTTTATATAATTGTTAGAAACATTCAAGGTAAGGATATTTCGGATTCACGATACGTCGAGTATTTTCTGATAATATTCATCAGATATGATGGTTTAAACTGCAATTTCTTCAATGCTTCATATGAAAAATAGTATAAAATGTTCGGCGGGAGGTAAGTATTAAAGGTGTTAAATATGTATTTCTATCCAAGCGCGTATTACCGTTGATACAATGGAGTTGTATTGATTACAGTTTCTAAGAAGGCTGTTCATTTTATTGAGATTACAATTACTCTAGGAAGCTTTTTAATAATCGACTTGCTGTATTTTTAAAAATATCCAGTTCCTCTTAAAATAACTGTCTTCACTCTATACATTAATTACGCTGGAAACTAACGTAGTATATTTTTCTGAACTTACGGTACTGTTATAGTTAGAGTCCGCCTGTGCTACTCATTCACTAGAGATGACTTATATGTTAATATTAAAATAATTAATAATAATTAACAATTCCATTTTCTATAGCACACATATTCTGAAACTTCAAAGGTGCTTACAAGTTCAAATTTGCACATTTGGTTGTTTCAGTAGTAAGTAAGTAAGTAAGTAAGTAAGTAAGTAAGTAAGTAAGTAAGTAAGTAAGTAAGTAGGTAAGTAAATAAGTAAGTAAGTATGGAAGTAGGTAAGTAAGTAAGTAAGTAAGTAGGTAAGTAAGTAGGTAAGTAAGTAAGTAAGTAAGTATGTAAGTAAGTAAGTAAGTAAGTAAGTAAGTAGGTAAGTAAGTAAGTAAGTAAGTATGTAAGTAAGTAAGTAAGTAAGTAAGTAAGTAAGTAAACTAAGTATTTAAAGCCATTATTTCATGAGGGTAACACATTATAGTGTACAAACAGTAACACTAATGAACTTGTGGCCCTCGATTACAATAAAAATTTACAATTTTGATACATTAAAAACAGGACTAATCTAATTACAAGTTCATATTAAAAGCTAATCTAAAATATTTACCGTATAAATCTAAAATCTTGAAGGATAATATAAGAATGGCGTAGGAAAATTTTTGGATTTTTGCACCCTTTTCAGTCTTCCTATCCTAGCCCACACCTTTTATCCCATTGGCGGCATTTATGTGTTGTTGCCAATTCTTCCTCCAGCTTTAGCGCCACGCACGTACCGACGTACCTTCCCGCCCCCACTGCGATTGGGAAATGCGTGAAGGATGACGTAATGATTGCCGCGCGATGCATGCCGGGTTATTTTAGCCAACCGGTTCTCGCCACGGTGCCGATCACGTGATCAAGTTGTTATCATTTTTACTTCCATTCCAGTTCGCAAACAGATGACCGAGAAGAAGTGTGAAATGGAGGCAGCTTTACCACTAAATTCGCCAGTTACTTTAGTTGTAAAAACCCCGAACCAACGGCATCAAGATCTACAAGTAGACTGTGAAATAGGTTGGACAGTGGAAAAGTTGAAGAGCCATTTAACGGACGTTTACCCGACAAATCCAGTACGCCATATTTCTTTGGGTATAGAGTGATGTGCGATAGAAGCTTGCATCAGTTAACTAGTTAGGATTTGTCTTGCGTTCCATATTACTAACTGTGTGATTTATCGATATGTTTTGCGTTCGTAGGAGAGTCGGCATCAAAAAATTATCTATTCCGGACAACTGCTGAACGATGAGTTGAAGTTAAAAGATATCCTTCGTGAGGTACGTATTGGATTACGTGGCTTTGGCCTTTGCAGTTTGTAATTCCTCGCGACGTTCATGGAATGTTTAGAAATGTTGCTTCGTTTTGTTCGCAGAATTGAAAGCTTTACCTTGCTTTTAGGACGATTCACAACAGGAAAATTGTCACTATTTCGTAATGGGTTTCCGCTTGTTGCGAACCAATTGTGTATTAATTCCCTGGTAATTTGGCAGTTTCTGAAAGACATGTTCATGTTGCTCAAGCTTCGTGAGTCAAGAGTTGAACTCGCGAAGTTCTGTTAATACATCGTCGATTCGCAAACTTCGTTTATCAAAAGATGTTCGTCGAGTGGCATCCTCGGTTTTATTTTTCCATGTACGAAACTTTGTGATTATTTTTGTGTTAGGAATATGATCTGCAATACACGTCCATGAATTATCATTATCTTACAAAATCAATAGCTAAGCATTTCAGATGGACGTAGTTGCCTATGGCTTTACGTTTAGCTGACGGCAAACTGCTCACGAAATACGTCTGAGATTTTCAGTGTCAACGGATAATTTATATTAGTTGATGCAGTATATAGACCCGTTGAAACGTATTCAATTTTCTTGTTTAAATTTGAGGTATATTTCTTTGGACTGTGTTTACACAGCAACTGCGATTTAACACTTCCGGTTCTGCTGGTGGTCAGAAAACGCACTAGCACTGCGCAAGTATTGCACTTTGACTATAAAATCTCAGGTAAAATTCCAAACAAATTAACCATGCCATGGGAATCAGACAGCATGACATCTTTAGGTCAAATATATTTATATTGTGGTATGTATATATTTGTGTGGTAGAATGACAGATTTGTTAGTCTAGTTTGGTTCCTCAGTGTTTATAGATACAACATGTTAGGATACATAAATGTCTTGACTGCACATGAGCATAACTGTGTTGGGTCGAGAGCAAAGTGGAAGTTGCATACACTTACTTATTTTCTTGTATAAAAATGCGAAAAGGAGAGAAAAATAAGGAAACAATAATAATCAATCAACTTTTTATCAAGTATACAAATATACTGAGATAATATTGTACCAAAGTGGTCAGTGCTACCCAGACAAATTTCTATCAAACTGTGAGGGCCATAAATTTGCCGTTTTCTAGTTGTATGTGCTAATGAAGACCCATATTCTAACCACAACCTCTTGTCTTTGTTGTAGCACGAAGAGGGGAGAGCACACACTGTCCATCTGGTTTGCACAATGTTAGGAGGAGGAGGAGAAGCTTCTTCCAGTCATCAAGTAAGTAATATCAACATGGCCCTGAGAACTCATCTGATTGATATCATGAAAGTTGTGGATCATCTTGGCAACTGTATGGAAATAGTCAGCCAGCCTGTAGAAAGATGTATGTAGGCCAAGAAGATGCAGGGAGTTGTTATAAGGGCTTACCTCGCAACTTCCGTTCAGGATGCACTTTCCTTTTTTCTTTCTTCTAATATGTAATTATTTTACATCTTGAATAAAATATGTATACATGCAGGCCCGTATCCAGGATTTTTTTCTGTGACCCCGGAAAATTTTGAAAATCGGATGGTCAAAAAACGCATTTCCTGTGTTTGAGAAATGGTTGGAAAGAAAACCTGAAAGTACGATTTGCTGTATAAGGCACGTTTTGGTGAAAAGTAAACAAAAATTGTCTGAGGTGAACCATTTCAGACCTTTGGGAGGGTGCATGTGCACCCATTGCACCCCCCTGGGTACGGGCTGACATGTATGTATGCCATAAAATACTTTGCTTCAAGTACTGGCAAATATGAGAAGGCTTTCTATCCCTCTCAATAGTTATATTGACTACAGCATGAAATAAAACCAAGTTGGTTATGACAATGAAGACATTTGCATGTATCTACTAGCAATATATTTAAGTTATTTTATGAATCCTGATTTCTCAAAGTGATTTGGAGTAGGTGGACTTCATAATTTGTCGGAGTAGACTAGAAACTTTATTTTGTACTTCTGAACAAATCTACATTCCACAGCAGTTGCAACTAGTACCTTCTCACAATAGTAATAGTAATAACATAAAAATTAATGTCTCAAATGATATGACTTCTTCTGTTGCAGCGTGAGCATCCCAACACCACCCCCACGAATAGTGGACCATCGTCATCAACAGCACAACCCACGTCAACACCATCCTCACAGACTACCACAACATCAACGTCTGATGGCTTGAGATACAGAGGACAGCCGACACCAACAACTCCACCATACTACATGTACAAGTAAGGGTTAAATAAACATATTAATCACTCTGGATAATTTATTATCGAGTTGAAACACAAGAGTTAAATGTACATGTTAAGGTGTTAATATTTTGGTTCTATTCCAATTCTATCCATTCTATAAACTGAGCAATAGTTTGAAGAAAAGCACAGACTTGACATTGTGACCTGTTGTTGTCTCCAGTGCCCAGATGATGAATGCTGCCGGTCAGGCTCCAAGACCGGGGGGTTACCATCCCATGATGGCGCCACCCTACTGGATGCAGCAGATGTACAACCAACAGATGTTAGCAGCAGGGAGAATGGCACCTCCAGCCTTCATGTACCCACCACCAAATTTGTAAGTCTTATGGGTGGGTGGGTAGGTAGGTAGGTGGCTGGGTGGGTGGGTGAATGTGGTAAGACCTAGGAAGGGAAGGTATGACACATTCATCCTTCATGTACCCACCACCAAATTTGTAAGTCTTATGGGTGGGTGGTAGGTACATGGATGGGTGGGTAGGTACGTAGATGGGTGGGTAGGTACGTAGATGGGTGGGTGAATGTAGTAAAACCTATGACACATCCAGCTGTCATGTACCCACCACCAAACTTCTAAGTGTTTAAAATATAAAATGTCAAGGCAGTGGAAGAGGGTAATGGTATCTTAGGATGGGGAGGGGGTAACACTGCAAGCACTACTTCCCTGTTCAGGGACACCTAGCTTGCAATTGATCAGGCAGTCCACTACTTAATATCATGCTATATGCCAAGAACCGACTCAAGACCTGCTACATTGATAAACTAGAGAGAGACGTTCACCCACAGTGCACATGCACATGGAAAACTGTGTGCCCATATTCTACTCAACTGCTGCACATGAAGCGTGTGTAATGTATATAGTTTAAAATTACATGACAACTCTGATTTTTAGGGCCAATAACCAAATCCTGCGCTTTCATTGGCTGAAATTTAGGTCTGTAACTTGCCATACAAGACCAAGTTGTCATGAGCTGAGTTTGCAAACTCTGAACTGACAACAATTTTTAAAAAAATGTCGAAGTCATGTAATAAAAATCCTCGTTTGCTCTGTCTGTCCATGAGAATATTTGCCCTTGGTCTTTCGTACAGACCTTGCTCAAATATTCTCCCGGACAGACCTCGCACTCAGTTATTAAGATGTTTGTATTGTAATTATATATATTCTCGTGAATCATATATCTGTAAAATATTACATTTTCTTATAGATTTTTGCTTTTTGGGGCGTACATTACTGGGACCTCATGTCTGGCAGTTCACCCCTCATCTTCCTGGCAGGCTGCTTATAAGTGTTAATTTATCTATTTCTTCCTTTGTCTAAATAATTATTTAGGTCATATAATTGGAATGCAATGGAAGTCTCTAAATAAATAAAACAAAAAAAATAGATTTTATTTACGCTATGTACAAAATAAACATAAAATACTTACTTAATGGTGACTCCCCCATTGGAAATAATAATCAAATGGAATCCAAATGGGTTAAAAACCCCTACTAGTTGAGAGGCTGGCCAGAAGGCTATGTACAGAAGTGTGGCTGTTGGGTGCCTGCTGGAATTGAACTAGGAACCTCCGGGTTACAATTCCAGCACTCTAAACCACTCGGCCAGCCTGCCCCCTAACACTAAAGTAAAGTAAAAAAGTAAAGTGGTACATTTATATTGCGCCTTTTCCATATGATGTTGAGCTAATATCCATTGACTGCTTTTGCATTATTGCGGCTTTAGCCCGTTTCCTCAGATGCCGGTACAATGGGCACCCCAGCAAGGCAATGTCCAAGCTCCCCCCACATCACCAGTGCCAGTACCCCCACCTGTACAACCAGCCCAACCACCACCACAACAGGTTGCTGTTGCGGCCCAGCCAGCTGAACAAGATGTACGGATGAATGCGAATGGGAGACCGCTATTGGATGAGGAGGAGGAGGATGACAATGCCAATAATGACTGGCTGGATAAGATTTACACACTGTGCAGGTTGACAATCCTGCTGAGCATCGTCTGGTTCTACTCAAGCACAGGGCGATTTGTTCTGATGGTCGTGTCGTTTGCACTGATCTATTTGTACCAATCAGGCTTTCTACACAGAATATTCTGGCTTCAACCAAACAGAGGTAATGCACTGTTTTACTTTTCAATCATATACTTAGGCCACACCAACTTAATTAGTTGGTTTACGGATTTTTAGGGTGAAAATATTGGGCCGGAGGAGGGAAAAAAAAA
>JANVCJ010008680.1:0-14422 GCA_026413505.1 Epizoanthus ramosus | reverse complement strand
TCACTGATTGGGTATATGCTAACATAATTATTCACCTCAGTGTCGGTGAAAGCCCAGGATATTCACCTCCACTTCGGCGAATAATTACTAGATATTCCTAGATTGGAAACCAATCAGATCGAGCGAAAAACACTATAAGCCAGTTTCACAATTATGCGCAGTACGTAGAAGCGGTTTGTTTGGCGGGCTACACGTCCTGTAAACATGGTGAATTGTATGAATGAGTGGAGGTATTGTTTAAAATGTATTATAATTGATATATTTCTATTATATTGTTAAAATATATACCTACTCATTCATACAATCCGCCATGTTTACAGGACGTGTGGCCCGCCAAACAACCCGCGCTTCTACATACTGCGCATGATTGTGAAACTGGCTTATTCATTGGTTTGGTATATGCTAATGGCCAATATTCCGATATGAATAATATTCAACAGAATGCACCAGTTCTCAGCTGAAAATTTTACTGATAATACGCTTATCAGTTTCATATAGCAGACTAGATTGAATAGATTCTAACATGCCCTGTTTGCAGTCGGGCATAATGTGATCGAAAGATAAAACATTGTTGACACTGACATAGCCTGACCTCAGACACTAATTTTCCTTTGCAGCGAGAAAGGATCAAAGGAAAATTAGCGTCTGAGGTCAGGCTAACACTGACAGAGTTTGGAAATTGTGGGACGTTTCGGTAAAAATGATATAACCTTCAACCTTGTTCATTTTTACAAGTGACTATTAACTCATGTAACGATGTAAAGTATCTCTCAAACTTACATGAGAATGAACTATTTGTAATTCAGTATTGGTTTAGAGTTATTACTGATTCTATAACTACGTACTTGTACTAGATTTTTAATATTTGTACAAGTTTATGTTGCTTTTTTAAAACGTTTTAAAACAATGTACTTTGTAGAACCAGCGTTTAACGCATCCAAACAGAAGGATAATAGATTTGCGACAGTTTATACGCTAGATTGGAAGTTTAGGCCACTTAAAAAAATATACCGGTTTATCATCAAAATTTTCCCAAAATTCAGGGAGGGAGAGCGCTTTTTTTTTCTTTTTTTTTTTTTTTAGGTTTAATACTTTTGTCGACTACCGAGTCAGTTTGGGAGTAAATCTACACCACTAACTACCAAACTAAGTTATGATACGGCCCATATTACACTAATACAATCTATTAACCACGTATAAAAGTAAAGTGTCGCAATATGCCGCCGGCCGAATTGTTTGTCACTCTGTTTATTGTTTCACAACGAAGAAAACATTTCTCAACTTTTTCGTCATATATTTCTTTTATTTAAAAAGATAAAAAAAAAGTCAATGCGCTGGCAAAAATCAATGTGCGCGCTGATGATAAAC
This sequence comes from Epizoanthus ramosus, assembly GCA_026413505.1. Taxonomy (NCBI): domain Eukaryota; kingdom Metazoa; phylum Cnidaria; class Anthozoa; order Zoantharia; family Epizoanthidae; genus Epizoanthus; species Epizoanthus ramosus. The sequence continues at coordinate 13,054 of JANVCJ010008680.1, read as the reverse complement.
CGGGATATTTTTTAAGTGGCTTTATCTTGAATTTTTTGGCAGAATCTGATGCAAATTATAGCACCAGCTACTACAGATAGATTTTTGATTTGCATTAATGTTTCCGGTTCTGCCTGTTTAACTATCTTATTGAATTATTAAATTTTTATAAACCAATAATTTTCCTTCTTCGCCCTCTGAGCTAATTTAAAAGACAAAATAAACAAAAAAGAAACAAGAAACAAATTCAACTATTATAAAACTTTAGATTTTATCAGCAAACGAAGAATAGCATCGGAAAATGTTGAATTGGTTTGATGGATGTGCTTTTTTAAGTTGTCGCTCTCAAGTTGAATGCACGGCGGATGACAACAAACGAAGGCTGATTCCATGTAAACATTTCAGAAGACTATTCTAAAGGCTTGTAATACTTTTATTTGTATAGTTTTATAATTATCTGAATTGTTCATTAACGATGTCCAAGGAATCTTCTTTCTAAAACACTGACAATCGTATTGATTAACTAGATGGATAAACATGGTTCAAATTCATATTCTAGTGGTCTGATGTCTTACAGAATCCACTGACTTCACTACAACTGTAAAATTTATCTCTTCATCAAAGAAAAAGCTTTTCATATGTCTTTCGTATTGAGGTAGGTGCAGATATTTAAAATATTGCTCTATAAATGTCTCATTCTGCTTCTCTGTCTTCTCCAAGGCATTCTGCTCGTTTTCTATATCCGAAAATATAGCTTTGTGTAGGTTTCTTCTGTATATTAACTAATGAGATAAATGTCCAAGTTAAGGTGCAACTTAGATCACCGGAAGGATAGTTTCCAACCAATTCCTTTATAAAGTGCTATAGGCTGTATGAAATGTTCCTATAACAATGTTCCTGTAAAGTTCTGTGGCAGAAGATCGGGGAAATTAGTTATCAAAACAACGAAAAATCAACATAATAATAATAATAATAATAATAATAATCACCACTGCTCGTTGGTCATTGTATGGCAAATTCTAGCCTTAGAATTGTTCTTTTTTTAAATGTGTTCAACATACCGTGCTACAAGTAGTCCGAAAAGAATACAAAATATAACCATTCAATCTGATATTCCACTTTGAGTCATCAGCTCGATAACATGTACAAGCGAGAAATCGGGTTCCTATATCTTGAATACGTTGTCAATTCACTCATAACTTTTATTATTATGGATCTGAACATGTGCTTGTTTTTAACTTGTTCCCGGTCATCTGGTCATGTGTGGGCCTCCGTCTTCTTACAGTTTACACTATATATAGCAATTTTTTATGAATTCTTGATAATTTTTTTTCGCGATTTCTATTGTCCCGCTCCGGCTGCAAATTCACTGAAAGTGTGTGTGTAAAGCAGTTGCAAAAATCTCTACTCAAAATAATATAAATTGTGATGATATCGCACTAGAATTGCGACCAAATCGACAATGATATCACAGCAGATTTACAGACACTCAACTTGAAGTTGCACCTCGAGTGCGAGAAAATTGCAGTTGAAATCACGACAAAAATGCATCAAAAGTTGCTAGTGTAATATTATTTAAATATTTATAATATGATAATCATTAATTTCTAAAACAATAAATTATTTCAACATAGACTTACAATATTCAGGGGTTTTTTTTGTTATCATGGCGATAGCTCATCACGCTTTTACCGCCGATAAATCCATAACATAAAATATGCACCAACTAGTGACTTGTTTTACCTAACGTTGTATATGTACGTAACAGTCGGGCGCGAGGGACTGGAGCGATTGTGCTTTCTGTATGCTCAATTCAATCCGTATTACACTTTGTTTTTTATTATAGCTGTGTTTTCCGTAGGGATTTGAAATCAACTGAAATTATTTAGGTGCTTTTTTGACACTTTCGCTTTTAATTTGAAGTGTTTATTTAAAATTAGTAATCACTCTGGAATTTTTCCTGTGAAAAGTGGGAGATTTTAAACGTGAGTCTGTCCACTTGCGGTACATGTACAGTACAGTAGTGTAGAAGAGTATGGCGGAAGGAGAGACGGGTATATTAAAATTTTGTTTCAGCCTCAGTTTGTTCTTAGTATGTTCTTATTTTTCGGACGATTTCAGCCTCAAAGTTCTTATTAAGTTTGTTCTTAAAAAACAACAAAGTGTACTGCATATGTTATGGCTGAATCGCCAAATTTGCCGAAAGCGGACCTCATTTATTGAAGAAAAGAATCTTATTATCAGTAAGTCGCTGTGCTATTTCGAAGATAACGTAGTTCAATTTCAGATTACTTGTAATAACTTTTTTTCAGCAGAATCACTAGGAACAAGTAGAGAGCTCTGTTTAATAAGTAAAAAAAAAAATCATGGTAAAAACGGCCGAAACTTTAGAATCTAGTCTTCCCGACTTGGTTACATGGTTTAGTCTGGTTCGGTTTATGTACGGTGTCATTTTCCTAAGTTATACGATGTACTTCATCTGTTTGTTCTGGAGTTTATGTTCACTAGCTTTTACTAAGTGTACATTAGAGAACAACCCCTTCCTAGACTATCCTCCCATCCCCCACCCCCATCGTACTTGATGAAAGTTCCCTGATTATTAAAGAGAACTAATCTTTTGGGGACAGCATCTATGCCATTTAATTGCGCAAAACATCTTCTTTTAGGTAAACATTGTCCATTTGAGTCTGAAAGAAGCAGTCAGTTTAGACAAACAAACAGCACCTAACTACTAGAAATTGACAACACTGACGCAAATTAATAGTCGTGCATTTGGAGCAAAGAAATACACTGACAATTTTCGATTTAAAGCGACTTTGATGAATGTCTCTGACAGCAAGAGGAAATCAAGACTTCTAACCGAAAAGGTACAGCCAAATACATTGTAACGTACTGAACTGATCGGACACGAACCTGTGGCCTTGCAAACTGACTAAACTGCAATATCTAGAGACAGTTTAATACAAAGGTTTTTCTTCTCCTGAACTTTGGCCTCTATATATATATTCATATACTTCAACATAGAACATTTAGTGCACGTTCGTTTAGAATATTCTTATTCCGGAATAGGAATATACGAAACTATATTATAATCATTCTGCCACCTGGTACAGAATACATAGAGTGAATTCCAGGTATTCATTGAGATTCATTCCGGCTAAGTTTCTTCGGGAACAATCCCAAACCAGCTCAAACCAATGAAATGCATCAGTCCTACATATGTTGCATTTTGATTTCTTTAATTTGTACAATGTTTGCAATAGTTTTGCCTATAAGTGAAGAAGATTAGATGCGAGTTGCTTTAGGCTTTTCGGCATTCTCAGCCCTCCTTAACACTCAATTCTGATCAGAGGCCAGGATTTCTGAACGGACTTCAGGCACAGCGTGTTTGTAGGACTAACAACTGACCGGAGAAACAGACAAGATGTTGAACGAATGGACTAAGGTAACATTTGTACTGCATCTTCGAGGTTGCAAGTATTACTAGGAGAACGACTGGACATTTGATTTTAGGTTTTCTTCAGATCATACATAATAGATGAACAGTGGCTGCTAGGAAATTAACTGACTTGCTGATATAATTGTGTAATCGCGTCTGTCTGTCAATTTATCCACTCAGCAAACATTGTGCCAACAAATGACGAACCTTTCAGAAATACTTATTTGTCCATCTATAAACTGAAGAAGTTGATTTCCATCATTTCCATCAACCGGAACGATCTATTTGTAAGTGTGTCTAGATCATGACAGAGGGAAGCCGGATTGTGTTTCGCGACAATAAGAATTCAATGTCAACTGAGAGCACCCTTTGGTAGAAAGTAGCTTTATTAATAAGTGTGTGTTTTATTAAACCACAATCTAAACTTTGTCGCAATTTTTCTTAACACAGAAAACCCTTCGTAGCCATGAACAACTCCACCAGTCTACAGCCGAGTCAAGGGCCTTCAAAAATGGATCTATCTGAACTGGTTACCTGGTGCACTATTTTCACGGTCGTGGATATGGCCATAGTTTTCGGTAACTCACTCGCCATTGCGGTATTCTATACAAACAAAAGATTACTGCGCACGCGTGCCAACTACTTTCTGATAAACCTCGCAATTGCTGACATGTTGGTTGGAACAATAGCACTACCAATGTTTGTGTATCACTTGGCAGCATGGTGGAACTTGGGTAGCGTGGTCTGGACTACCCCCCTGTACCGAATCTCTTTGGTGGTGGATGTGTTTGTCGGCTGTGCCTCAGTGTTTACCCTCACAGTTATTGCCCTGGAGAGACTCTACTCCGTGTGCTGGCCACACTCCCACCGCCAAGCCAAACTGAATGTATATTTCGTTCAGCTAGGAATTCTCTGGCTTCTATCTGGCGTTGTAGCTGCTCTTAGACTCATGTATGCGTATGAGCTTTTAACTTTGAATTTCTTTTTTTATTTCTTACTTTCAACCTTTGCCGTTTCGTTGTTTATCATATGTGTTGCTTACATCATCATTTGGTACAAAATGAAATTCCGATTTTCCAAGTCCAACAGCAACGACGCGCAGAGGAAATCTACCATGGAGCATGAAAAGCGACTGGCCATAATGCTGTCTACCGTCACAGCAGTGTTCGTTTTCACGTGGTTGCCCTTTCAAGTGGTGAATACTGTGTCGTTTTTCTGCAAACCCTGCAGGAACTTCCCGCCTCAGCTCGCTTATATTCTAAAGGTTTTCCACTTTAGCAACAGCTTCGTGAACCCGATAGTTTATTCCTTCTTGGTTCCAGAGTTCAGGAAGACAGTTAAAAAGCTACTAAAGGAAAGATCGTTTAATTAGGTACAATACAGTGAAGTATTAACTAGTAAATTTTTGGTATCCAACACAACAGTTACTGAATAGTTAGAGTAAACGAAGGTAACGCGAGAACCGCGTATTTGGAAGAACGATCAAAGGCCTACTCCGAGTCCTTAAGTCGCCGCGACTTATCGCGACTAAGCGCAACTTAAGGCGACTAAGGCGACTTAGGGAAAATCAATAGGTAAAGCAATGTTACTTTAGGCGACTTAAGGCAAATTATGAAAAAAGAAATGCGACTTTAGGCGACTTATTAAGGCGACTTATGGACCCGGAGTAGGCCTGATCAAGAACTGTTTTCGAAACTTACTTCAACATTTTGAAGATGACAGGCGGCTAACGGTTGAATGAATTTGTTCTTGACAAAAACGTCACATTTTTATTTCCAACATCACGCAAAATGCCCAGGATAGATAGAGATAAATACCTGACATTCTGTATAAAATTTGAGAAAGGAGTTCAGAAGATTACGAAATAAAAGCTTTTCAATTTTCGGTGCATCAGACGAACTCGGAGTAGACGGTTGAAGAATCAATTCAAATTTAATAACGTTTCGTTGGTTATTTTGATTTGTACAAAGGCGATCTTCAACTACGCCTACGGTTCATACGTCACTTCCGTTGACTGTAATATTCATAAGTACATAATACACATGTTTTGCGGTTATTTTGTGCTAGTTAAGGTGACTGACCACAGTTTTTGCCATTGCGAAACAAGTTACTGAAGAATTGCACAGTGTAACAGGGTACCTCTGCAACTTGTCTCGCATTTTTTTTGTTGCGAGCAACGTTGCAAAAAGTAGAACACAGTTACAGCAACTTCAAGCGCTGTTGCACAGTGTACCACCCCTCCAGCAACAAGTTGCTGAGAAATTGCACAGTGTAACAGCGCCTTTGTTTGATATAAGAATGAAACTTGTCTAGGTGATAACTCTTTAGTTCTCATTCTGAACGCTATGATATTCCAACACATTATAGAAACTTATTAGAATAATAAATGTTTGCTCTGCTTTAGATTATCACATTGTTTCCATGGCAAGGAAACACAAACTACATCAAATTCTCAGAATCTGCTCGATAACTTGTTGTTAAATCTTAAAGAAAGTGATGTTGGTACAGGAACCATGCTTCAGACAAACCTAACAGACCAAATGAAATGAAGGGGGACAGTACCTTAATTCAGTCTTTATCACTTTTCTCGAAACTCGTCTTTTCAAATGATTGATTTTGCGTAAGTATACTTTTCAACTACTAATATTTGATTTTGCAAAGTTTAAACAAAAATTATTGAGATTTTGAGAAAAGGCAATATTCTGAAAATGTTAAGGTGGTTTTGTAAGGTAAATGGTTGCTATGGAATGTAGTCAGTGACATAATAGTCAAGTACTGAGGTAAACATAAGTTCATATTGAAGCTTGTGTATCGAAATAATTAAAATAAGAGTAACCCGCCTTTTAAAACTGTGAAACTATATTCAGACACCTTTTAAAAATGATCTAAAATTAACTCTCGGATGTGAGCCCGTTTTATGGCATTCATGTTTTTAATACCTGCACGTGTATGCTTGATATAATGAGCTTTTTTAAAAAATGGATGAATGGTAAAATATTGTGTTGCATCCGAGATCTCATTTCAAATGGCTAAAATATGAGTATTTTATATAGCGTTAGACAGAGTGGTTCGTAAACATATTATATTACATTAGTCATTAGATAGATAGAGCGTTATTTGTTAACTGAATCAGGTAATTAAATTACCATTATAAATATATTAGATGTTCGGCAACAAACACAAAAAGGGAATCACTTCACTCCACTCCAATCAAATGAATAGTTGTTTATGTAAATTTAGTCAAAAACGCGGGACAAGCATTGACTAAACAAACGTCGAACTAAATCCAGATTCACTATCAGTGATTTTGGAGTCGACCTTTTCGAAAATGAACCGAGCAAGCGTCTCATGGCCACTAACATTAACAATTGTGTCAAAATAATTAGCACATTCGCCGCCTTTAACGTTTAGCGGAGGGTGCATGCCCCGTACCGTAAATTGTGGACCTTGTTATGGTCTGAGCGCGGAGCGAGTGGGCCACGAGAGGAAAGACCCCCCCCCGAGGATTCATAACTTACGGTGTGGGTCAAGCTAATGAGGTTAACAAGAATGTCCTTATCTGGCTAAATGAGTGTCTGTACTAACTTACGAAGCTCAAACTGACCAATCACCGCGCTTGAGATTATTACAATAATGATTATGAATTAAAGCCCCGTTACACGTGTACAAAAATCAGGCGCATTACCCCTAAATGTTAGCACTGTGCTAGTGACTTTCCTGCAAAGCACTGCCGATTTGTAACGTAACTTGTAAACAGGCGCCCCTGCTAGAAATTTTACTGAAGGTGCGGAACATAGCTCCGAAAGTGTGCACGACATGGCTAGGGGTACCAGGCTGATCTCTAGCTCGTGTAAACAAGTAGTACCGTACCGAAAAATCAACGGCTCCCATTCCAGTTATCTTGTGCATCTGAATTCCTGGGTCTTCTGTTTGCACAAATCAGATTAAAGGATTTACCATTGCGCCTTATATGTTATAGAAATATCTCATTCATGATCAGCTACTTATTGGTACAAATCTCAAAGGTTTGTCACCTTGTTTGTCAACCTCGTATTTTATGCAAACAGGTAGCTGAAAAGCCCCGCGGGGAGCTCCTGTATATATCTGTATCTGTATCTGTATCTGTAAACCCATGTTTAAAAACTTTAATGAGTCGAGAACTTAATTTTTTTTGTCACTGATTAAGAATTATAATCGTTTACATTTGCCTATGTTTGCACTTCGCCGACAGACATGGGCCCGCCATCTTGGATTATGACGTCAGTGAGTTGTCGTTGGTAGGTTATATATGCGCCATATTTTTGTTTTTATTGTTGACCGTCTGTGGGCTGTGAAGTGCAACTCACTAACGTCCTTATCCAAGGTGGCGTGGGGGTGGGGGTGGGGGTAAGCTTTGATAGATTGTGCTAGTACAATGTTTGGTATAATTAGCATTTGTGACTTGTTCTGGAGCGTAAAATAGACCCTTTATTGATTCTGCAATTTTTTGTGGACATGAGATTAGTGTTAATGATATACAAGCACCTTTTTCTTAAGAGTTGTTCGGAATGTAGCAAACCTAAATTTGTGTCTGTTTTTCTTTTTGCTACATGGGCCTGGGTACGACAGGAAGTGACCCCAGCAATTCCATGCGCTTTGCTAACTATTCTTTTTTCGCATTAAGTGACTACTGTTTGTTTTGAAAAACAAGCGGAGTAGAGAAACAGTGCTTGCATTTGTACCAGCTGTTAATTTTTTGGGTTTTCTATATGTTCTCTTAATTGTTTTAGTGACTTCCCACATCCGATATAATAATGCGCAATCTGTGTGTTAGTGTGCATCACTGCCTCGCAGGCTCCCTCAATTAGTTAAAGCCACAATAAAAATGTGTTCTTTTGTGTAGCAACATCAAGAACGCCTACTAAATTGTTTAGTTAGTTAAAACTTTAATAGAATTGTAAATATCGAAGTTTTTCAGTGTTGTTTGTATTCTTTCATGAATCTGATGAACAACAAACAGCAAACAGCGACTATGAATAATTTTCAGCTAAGTATTTTATACCAATACATTGGACAATACATTGGAAATTTGATTAAAGATGGAAATGATATACTGCATTCTAGATCGAAAATGTGTTAATATTTTAAAAACTGTTTTGGGTTTCGTGGCACGGGTCTCTGCTAATTCATATGTATCATTGCAATATGAACATCAAGTAATACAGGACATGATATTCCTACCTTATAATATAAGTTCTGCTTCTGAATTAACAGTGGATTAAGAATATAGAATGAAGTGCACAGTTGATTAAGTTTCTGGTTCTAACTAAATAAATGAGTTGTTTAACTACAGGTGTTTGCCACTTGCTTGTTTCCAATATTTGACCGAAATGTTGCAAAGTTATGTGGCATTTGTATAAAATTTAAAGAAATACGTAGCTAGAATATATAGTTTCTGGGCTTTGTGCTAATATTAGCATATTTTCGAAAAACCTAGCATATAATTTTTGACATTAATTCAGAAAAATTGGAGCTCTGCCGGTGGCATAATACATTATTTTTACGACTGAGCACAATCTGTCAAAGCCTAGTGGCAGATCCACGACTGTCAAAGTAAAAGAATAGGGGAAAGTTTTAGCTTCGTTTTTGTTCGTGTGATGCGTTCATAATTTAATGTACAAGATCTTCCATGCATGTTCGCAGTAAAGTGTTTTTCTCTTCAGCATTCCTCAGTTTTTAAAATTAGAAAAGTGCAATAACTTGCACGTACCAAGCTGATCACCTGTTCTGACCGGCTTGAAAAGCCAACAGTCTTGTGTTTTGAAGACAACGGGAATTTCTGTAAACGTGAAACAAAGTTGTGCTCTGTTATTTTAAAATTTGGCTTGAAAACGTAGGTGATACGGAATAATGAAAACGAATGGATGATACATTTGAAATGTATTTTATAATGTATTATTATAACTAAAATTACTATTTTTATTATTATTATTATTATTAATCTATTTTATCAAATAAATAATAATTATTATTATTATTGTTGTTATTATTATTGTTATAATTATAATAATAATTATTATTATTAGTTTTGTTATTGTGAGTTTGAAAACTAAGAGAAAATAGTAATATAAATTGGATACCGAGGCAAATTGTAAGTTATCTGCGATCTGGTAAGCTAGTAGTTATTTGGAAAAGTCCTGAAATTTCATTTCAACCCCGGTGTTATCAATCGCTGTAGTCGTTTGCGCTGCTGTCGTTTCTCTATGTGACGATGCAGCTGATTTATGTTAAACTTAGATTCCATGTCAGCGTGAGAAAATGCCAATATGTTATTGAATATAACACACGTTGATAGCTCTTCGCTGGAGGAAGTGTTGACAACCAAGGTGCTTTTCCTTTAATCAGTTTTTACTGTAACATTCAATTAACCACTTTATTATCAATAGACATTTGAAAATTATATATATATTTATAATTAGTGTAGTTTGAAAATACTTTAATTTTGATCCATGCAAAATAACAAAAATCTATGTCTTAAAAACAAATTTTGTATTTGCTTTCTAACAATAACATTTATAACCTGAATTACTGACGAGTTGAGATGGAGACCATACCATATCAAGCAAATCGTCTCTACAGTTTTCTTTTCAAAGTCTCTCCTGAATTAAAAAGTGTTGAACTAGGTTGCAAACAAGGGTATAGTAATATCACACTAAGACCTCTCCAAATGGCTGCGTCTTCATTTGAAAACATAATTGAAATGTTGTGTTTCTTGTTTTAATCATTATGGAAAATAAACTTTCTAAGACAGTGGTCTCCAGATTGGAATGTCTTGAAAATATCAAAATGAAAAGGATCTCTCAAAAAACTTTCGTTCTCGAATGAAAACAGAAAACATATCCCGAGTGTTGTCGGGCCTGAATTTTTTACACTTTTTTCACTTTTCCCTCCTTAATTACTAATACCATTCTTGTTTGTTTTGAATAATTAAGCGCTTTTGTCTAATTTCAATACCCGTAAGTAAACACTTCCACTCTGGTTTTTTGAAAGACAAATATAGGTTAATTCATTGTCGAAAAGGGGATTTTCTAGCGAAGTTGAAAGCGTTGTGGATATAAACGTTTTCCGGCGTTAAGAATATTAGTATAGCAGTAAGTCCAACAACAACATAATTATAAGGTAGGTGATCAAAATATTAGAAGAAATTTGCTCATAAGTTTCTAATGAAATATTTTCCTCAACTCTCATGGTATATTTTAATAAGCATAATGAACTTGTTGTCCAAGAGGGGCTTGAACATTTAGAAAGAGCATACTTGGCCATTTGGTAATCAAAACAATCCTCCGAGAAATTAAAAAGTGAATCTTGAAACCACTTCCGATATTGCCCTACTTTGTACCCTGACTACTACATGCTGGATTCGTCGTATTACTGTAATTAACTACAGAATAACTCGGTAATGGGTCAAAAGTGAGTTTATGAAGCGTTATTTTACGGATAACCCACTCATGTTAAACAGTCCGGCCGGATCAACCCAAACTTTTATCTCAATTACAGAATTCCCTTTGCGTAATCAAATTCGTCCTAAGAAATACTTCTTATTTGATCTTGTTGAAGGAAGGGGAAACGTAAACAAAATGAGATAAAATGAACGGATATGGGTTTTAATAGATATGGGTTTCTATAGCTTCAAACCTTCGGCCATCTAGATGATATGGGTTTTAATAGATATGGGTTTCTATAGCTTCAAACCTTCGGCCATCCAAGAGGCACAAGCATGATAGCCAAATAGAACAATATATTGAAAATAAACACCAATATGTAACGAAAATCTGTTGCAATAATCTAACCGAGAAATGAAGATTTAATTTTGGATTGTTGAAAGGAAAACAAAATAGATACACAGACAAAAGTTTGTTTGTAATACTACGTAATGTCCACAATACGTGTAAAAGGAGCACGGATCGGTTTATGACAAGCATATTTGTTGCATATAGGTGTAACTTTGTAACGCCGGGTATCCTATCTACTTTGCCATTTCTAACAAGTAGGATTATGATCAGTTTTAATTTTATATACTGAAGAAGTAAATTCAGATGAAATATAGACAATGTCTTGTTCATGCATCTAACAATGAAACGGAAGTTTCTGGGGATTGAACGATTAACTAAAAACTGCTTTAAGATAGCAAACAATAATCAAACTGTCTTTATTCCTTTTATCCATTTTACATCTCTCTTTTACTTTCTCAAGTGACTCTGGTAGCTTCTTAAGCTATCTATATATACACATAAATGTCAGTCAGTAACATGTTTTCTGTCCATTTCATAAGAAGAATATAGCTAAAAAGAACGACCGGTTTCGGCAGAAAACAAAAACAAAAGTAGCAGCACCAGAAAAAATTAAAATTAATTTTTTTTGTCACTTCCCGGTGTTTACGAACACTATCTCCCGGTTTTATTTTCTTGTTGCTTCAGTCTCCTTCCTCAACTTATTGCTTTTCATCTGACATGAGGTAAAAACAAAGGGTCCTTCTAGCATCCATCGACATTCAGTTGATCAATCAGAGAACAGCAAGATATAAACGTAAGCTCGGGAACGAGATTGGACAGTAAGACTGATTCTCCATAAGAAGTTGATAAAAAATTACAAGGTAAAATTTATTATGACGAAATAAAACAAACGTTTTCATACAACTTGTACATCTTTTGTTATCTTCTTCAAGATTAAAAGAAAAGTTCACGTGATAAATCGGGACATTTACAGAAAATGTATGGGAATAGAACCTCGCAAAATCGGGACACTGCACCTTAAGTCGGGACAATTCCACCAAAATTGGGTAATTGTATGCTCATACAGTGCAATAAGCACGACTATCCAGTCTTTCAAAAATCACAAGGAAATCGGCCTAGATAAAACGAGACTATTATTTTTAAGTATTGTACACATACTGAATCAGTAAACGTAAGAAACGACATTCTATTTTAAATCTTGAAGAAATGTCCTGATTTTTCCCAATTTTCAGCTCCAAAGGTTGGACGCTATGTTACGCTTGCTTTCAGATAGTCAAAAAAGACACTAACTTGCTGATCGTTGAATGCAGTTGATAGAATGGAGAATGCTTGCTCCGCTGCAGCAGAGGTGATGTAAACACATACATCCGAACTTGCAATCATTCTAATTACATGTAGAAAAAGCACTGAAATGCAAGAATGAAATTGTTATTGGCTTCAGCATGCTTCAAAAAGTACGAAAACGTTCTAATTATGCACCAGCAGTGTTTTTGTTTTGTTTTGCTTTAAAAAATTGGATTCTACCCGTTTGGTCCAATATTTATGCCAAAATTCTGATAGCGCAATGGGCTAAGGCCTACCCGTTGGTATGTAGAAGGGCCGCCATCCAACAAGAGGCACCCTTCTACTTATAGGGTTACCTTTCTCTATTCTATATTTTCGGTTTCATTTCGGTTTTGTGACTCGAATTTTCATGTTGGTGACCGTGTTGTTATATTTTAGCTCTAGAGGGCCACTAGGGAGAATACTTGTATAGTAATTTGGTGTTACACTCTTTAGATAGAGGTTATTGTATTGTATTGTATTGCATTGTATTGCATTGCATTGCATTGCATTGCATTGCATTGCATTGCATTGCATTGCA
>JANVCJ010008569.1:0-14423 GCA_026413505.1 Epizoanthus ramosus | reverse complement strand
AATCAATCAATCAATCAATCAGTCAGTCAGTCAGTCAGTCAGTCAGTCAGTCAGTCAGTCAGTCAGTCAGTCAATCAATCAACCTTCTAACCAACCAAACATCCAATCAATCAATCAATCAACCAACCAACTATCCCATAAAATCAATCAATCAATCAATATCAAACACTAAATGACTCAGTCCATGAATTAATTAATCAATCCATGAATTAATTAATTAATCAATCAATCAATCAATCAATCATCACTTAGTCAGTTAGTCAAACAATCAATCAATCAAACAAGCAAATAATCAAACAATGCAATAACCAGCAAATCAGCCAATTAACTATTCAACTAATCAACTAATATCAGTCAATCAACTAATAATAATCAACCAATCAACTAATCAACTAATCAACTAATCAGCCAATCAACTAATAATAATCAACCAATCTACTAATCAACTAATCAACTAATCAACTAATAATAAGCAACAAATCAACTAATCAACTAATCAGCCAATCAACTAATAATAATCAACCAATCAACTGATGAATTAATCAACTAATCAGCCAATCAAATAATAATAAGCAACAAATCAACTAATCAACTAATCAGCCAATCAACTAATAATAATCAACCAATCAACTGATCAATTAATCAACTAATCAGCCAATCAACTAATAATAATCAACCAATTAACTAATCAACTAATCAGTCAATCAACTAATAATAATCAACCAATCAACTGATTAATTAATCAACTAATCAGCCAATCAACTAATAATAATCAACCAATTAACTAATCAACTAATCAGTCAATCAACTAACAATAATCAACTAATCAACTAATCAGTCCATCAACTAATCAGCCAATTAGCTAATAATAATCAACCACTCAAATAATCAGCCAATTAACTAATAATAATCAACCAATCAACTAACAATAATCAACTAATCAACTAGTCAAACAATTTATTGACCTACTGGTTATTCACTGACCTGTTTAACCCACACGTCAACACTTATTGTTTGTTCCTTTATGTCCTAGAAAAGGTTCAAGAAAGATAACACGGTATTAACCACTGCAAAACAATAGCTTCCCTATTAACTAGGTGGAATTAAAAGGTTTTCGCTTTTGAAGTTAAATGTATCCAGACAGGCATATTTAGAGTTCTCCAAAATGGAAACGAAATTTGTGTAATTAGTTAGTCATCAATATTCCATTCATTGCATTGAGCGTCCCATGATGGATTTGATGCCGGTCATCTGTTATCGTTGACTGTTTCACATATTATCGGCAAGTTTAAAATATTTCCAAAAAAATAGCATTAAATATTTTTTTAAAAAAATGATATCCGTCGATAAATTTATGAAAGTCACAAAGTGTATGTTGGTGCGAACATTCTCGCATCGACATCGACTGTTTCCTTATGTTATCGAATATATTTGTTACGATATCGTGTACTATCAGCTCGTCTCACCAGCTGCTTTAAAGGGTACATAATTTAAGTCAACTGTTTTGATCGTTTTCGAACTCATTTCGCACTTACCACTATATTAATTTTTCTTAGCCTTATAGAAAAATTCATCTGGATGTGATCTCTTGGGTGCAGTACTGGGCGAACTGTTTTGTCATATTGATTTCGTTCAAAGAGTGATTGTCGAAGCATGTATTCCAGTGATGCATTCATGGGTAGGCCGCTGACATCTGGAACAAGAAAACAAAAACAAGTACTGATAGTTACACTTTTGGTATGGAAATTGGTATACACGACCAGGAGTACAAGCTAGTACACTTCAAAATTGCACGAGTGTAGCGAGTTCACATATTTGCGGCCTTCGAAAATTACGAGTGGTCATGTTTTCAAAATTTCACGTCAAACGATTATTACCTGAATAAATCATGATTAAATCGGTTTCACAATTTTCCGAGGCCCCCCTTGAGGAATTTTTTTCAAGCCCCCTCCAATAAAAGTTCAAGCCCCTCATCATACATGTACTTTCCCACAAATTTCAGAGCCCAATATCGCCCCCCAACCCTTTGTGCATGATAGGTAATAAGCGCTCCCTTAAGCAAAGATCCTTGACGAATACTAGAGTTCATAGGTATCGTATCGGCAATCGACGGCGTTGACCATTGTAAATTGCCATCTTTAACTTAGCTAGTCCCATACGAAAGTTTTCCCTTTGATACGCTACAAACCTGAAACCATTTGCTCTACAAAAGTTGAGACACATTCACTCATGTTCCGAAGACACCAATTTGTATAAGAACGAAACGTCATAATGACGGTAAACTTCTAATACTGAACCAAGCATAGATATGCAGTTGAAATTGGAAAATACTTCGCCCGGAATGACAATAGCTTAGTACTGTTATCCTCTATTTCTTTAAAAAAAACTTTCTTACGATACGCTTTAGGCAGTGAGGTGTTTGAAGGCCGCCGCATTCAGCAGTGATTTGTTTGTGTGTTTTTTTTCATGCCAGTGATATGAAAATATATTTTATAACAAATGGCTGTAGCTAATGAACCTTGCTATCGTTATCTAAAGGATACGACTTCTTCTCACTAAACACGTACACAACTTGTGTTATTCTAGTATTACTCCACTCGGCTGTTAATTGAAAACTGCAAGTTGAAATAATGAATTATGACGCCGGGAGTTCGTAGTAGCTGATCGAAGCTGAGCTACGAGTTGCCTGATAGAAATCAGTTAATAAATGGACTGAAACTAACAAATATTAAACTGGTTACTAACGAGAAAAGGCTGACACTATTACTTTATCGGACATTGACGTCGATAAACGGCTCCAATTCATGATTGAGTGTTGTTTTGGAAACATCAGCGACAACGACAGAGTTTCAAATCTAAATAGCTCGCCGTACACGTGACGATACAAGGAAGAACCAGGTACTTAGAATTGCCTAACATTGAATGGTTGCAGAACGTCGTTTTATATACGAAGCTGAATCTGTTTGCAGAGTTATATATGTGCGTTACGTGACAACACAGTTTGCTTAATAGCGAGTTGAAGCATAAGCCGTCGGCCGTTTGCCGTAGCTGCACTATTTTGGGTATAGTTTAAGATTTACATAAACGTGGTGCTGTCTGTCGTGAAAACTCAAACTCCTCGTGAAGAAAACAGAACCTATCTAACAGCCAACGTAATAAAATAAAGTCGTAGTTATGACCACCACATTCCTCTTGCAGTAAAGAAAACAAAAATCACACTGTACTTAAATTCTCTAGCGTACTTTTCATCGTCGTGGTATAAAAATGTCACAGTTTAGTGGACTTGTGGGTGTATTGCAATATATTTCTTATTATTATTATAGCACCTTTCGTTTTAAATGGAGTGCGAGTAAACTTAAATGGATTTTCTGATAAGTATAGCATGCTATATTGTAGGACCAAGTAATATTAACATTTATCTCTCTCACCTAGTGTACAAAGTTTGTAACTTCGTGTGTATTTACGTACTCAGCTATGCAGCTCTAGATAACTTCAAGAACACTCACCCGCGTATCGAAGAGTTAATACGAGGAAGCCAACATGGAAAAGGAAAAACATTGCACTAGTAGGAACCCAACCTAGTACGTTTTCTGTCCATCGATATCGTAAACTGAATGTATTGATCTTGATTTGTGTTGTTTTATCTTTGCATGATAATTATTGATCTCTTTTTTGATGAGTAATCTCTAACAAAGCGAACAATGTCCTTGTTTTGCAATCTGTCAATGCCATGGTTGAAACCTACGCAACGGTAGTGGGTGACTGATTTTGTTTCTAAGCACTACTCATGCAATGTTCCATAGTGTAAATGAGTCATGATGGTGAGCTGAACAGTTGTGAAATCGATGAACCATTATATCCGAAGGGCCTGAAAATGTCTCAAGAAAATCGGAGCTGATTGCAGAGTCAAA
Source organism: Epizoanthus ramosus (assembly GCA_026413505.1). Taxonomy (NCBI): domain Eukaryota; kingdom Metazoa; phylum Cnidaria; class Anthozoa; order Zoantharia; family Epizoanthidae; genus Epizoanthus; species Epizoanthus ramosus. Next base: position 10,512 of record JANVCJ010008569.1, on the reverse strand, counting down.
TGCTACTCAAAACTATTACATTTAAAGTCAGTCTAATTCTACTTGCTAAGTAGGACAAATATGCTCCTTTATGGCACAATGAAACTATTTGAATGTAAATACAGATCCAGAACCTGTGACTACGGGGTTTCTACTCGGTAATTTTCGCTATTTCGCACTATTGTTGTCAAGTGATTGCTATATTTCTTGATTAACCTTTTCCTCAGTAGTACAACAGTACAGGGTGCATGGGTAATTGTACATATTCTTGTACTTCTGTCAGCAAGTGTTATATTGTACAACGTGTTGCGAGTGTATTGATTGAGATCAGTATTACTACTTTTTTGAACATTTTACGTCCATCAAGAAAACTTTTTTAACTTCTTATTATGGAACGGAATGTTGAACGAAAGCCGCAATCATTGTTGACTCGAGCAATAATTTAAAAAATATTAATTAAAAAGCTTTTAAATATGGCACTGATTGGAACCCTGAAATAAACATTCAAGAAACAAACAGGCATAACCATTAGATTAAAACTAAGTGACCAATTCGATCTACATAACACAAGAACAAAATCAAGAAAACAATTTTATCAGATTTGACGATATATAAGAAGATAAAAATAACTAAGCTGACAGTGTAAGGCATAGTAGGGACTTAGGTTTGCACGAACCTTTTCAATTGTGACTACAAAAATTGAGTTTGTTCAGGCATATAAATTATTATCCTAGTAAATTGCTTCTTTATTATACTGCGAATCCTGATTGCATCATTCTTAAAATAGCAGAAAACAAAAAGCAATAATAACATAGATTAAACCAGGTACTAAAAATAAATGAAACTGAAAACTGAAACTGAAGATTAGATTGGTCATAATTTCAAATTACTGTATTATCAAATTATGAGCGGTTGTATATAATTGGTCCGCAGTCATAGGGCATAAATACATATAATGATAATGCATGTACTTCTTAAAATAACTAGCTGTTTGGGTTTCATTTTATAGATAGCCCAGCAACGAGAGAGCATTTTTCGCGCATTATGTAATTCAAATCTATTCGGCTTCAAACCTGGCATCAGTGCTGGTATAAAAGCAAAACCAAGAAAAATGGTTTTCATATAAACCACGTAGCTGCCTATCTGTTCATCTGTTTGTCATTTCGTCCATCTCAATTTCATTCTGTTTCTCTTCCGTTTCTGTTCTCGCTTTCTTTCTCAACATCGATTTCTCGAACAATAGGCCAATCATTTGCCAAATATTACTGTAGGATAAATAGGACAACATAAGACCGTCTCTGCGAATCTCTTTTTATCTCACTGTGTTTAATCTCCCATTCTCCTCTCGAGTCTTTATCTATATCGGTCTCAGTTTATTGGCACAGACCTCTTGAGGGGAAGACTAGCTTTATCATGGTAACAATGTTTAGCGGGTAGTGCACGAGGCAGCTAGAGTTAGTGTGTTCGACGCTCGGCTGTCATTCCAGTTCACGAGTGGCTAACCTTGTATTGCTGAGAAGTGAATGTCACATAGATTTAAATAAGTTTCTAACAGCGTGCACTTCTGTTATAGTTTTCTGTTATAGTTTTCGATGTGTACTGCATCAACTCTTTAACAGCTCTTAATTATACAGTATGAGTCAATTAAACTTTGCTTGTAGAAATACAATGATGACGACTTCTTTACGAGATTTATCCATTTTAACTCAAAAGCAGATATTAAGTATGACGTATTTAGCTTTATGGAAATTGAATAGAACATTCAACGAAGTCAGTAATCCAATGAATTTGCGTATTTTGTCTCGTCAGGCGCTGACGATAGTAACAAAACAATCATTCCAAACAATGTATTTTTATGTAAAGGTTTCGCTTAGCTGGGGATCAACTGTTGAATACAAAATAAACATTATTTAACAGTACATGAAAGGAACAACAGTACGGGGAAGCCGCCAGTGCACCGATCTCAACCAAACCGCAACCTTTGAGGAACAAAATGGCTTTCTTTTTTATTGTGGGTCTTCTTACTCTAACTAAAGGAGTCACAGGTTAGTTGAATTTCTCGTTTATAGGGAATCACACAACACTACAACATTTGTTATGTTGTATTTAATATATAAACGGCTGACTGAAAACGCTTTTAGTATTTCGTGCATTAGGCTGAGAGCACCGCCAACTCATGCAAGTGGGACATGCGAGTGCGGGAGAAATACATGTGCAGATATGTTAGATTCGGCCACCAAGCTTTAATTCATTGGTATTATTTAACAGTTATCTGTTATGTAGAAGAGCAATGTCGTTTATAAAGGACCTGACCTGATTGAAAGATTGCTGGAATGAAACCTGATGTAAATTAAATGCTTGAATTGGTCCTACCAAGCCATGAACAAAACGTAGTTCCAAATTATTTTTAGATATATCTATATATATATTATTTGCTATCATGCAACAGTGTTTTGTTGCTGTTCAGCTTATTTTCAACATTCGTATCCTTCGATCATATAATTCAAAAACAGTCCTACTCGTGCCGGGTCTCGGCATATCCGTTCTACTTTCATGATGTGCACCGAGATAGCAAATCATGATGCAGATTTATTCCTGCGTCTAAATCAAAGGTCAGTTACTGGAAACGGGAAACAAATAGCGGCTACTTTCTGTATATGTGTCAGTTTACTATTTATGTACAGATTAGGATGTAAAATGGAATATAATAGTCTAAGCGTTTCCGTGGTGATCTCTCTCCATATCATCCATGTTATATACAGAAACCGAGATTCGTGAGAAAAGATACATAACTGTTCTGTCTCGCTTCGTTTAGTCTACAATAATCACCGAAATGGGGCTTATTGAGGGGGACATTGGGGTTTGCGGTGTTGCGGTGTTGCTCAGTTTTGTGTGCGGTATTTCGGTGAATAAAATCCCACATTACGGTGTTGGGGTGATCTCAATCTCAATCCCTACGGTGCGATGTTTATGTTTTGAAGCTACGGTGTTCAGTGAAACGAAATTATTTGCGGATTTTTGCGGTGTTAAGTACTGTTTCTTGTGACGCGGTGATTTTTTATTTTTTTCTCGGTGTTGCGGTGTTCGGAGACCCCCAATGCCCCCTCCTTATTCTAAAGTTTGGTCGTGAGCAGTATAAAAACCAACCGAGTGATCTATTTGGGCAATGTAATGATATCGTCTTTGAATTATAAATGATTATTTTTTTATTACTTCAGTATTGGCATCGGGGCATGAACGCTTGCTTGAACATTAATAATCCATAACCTTTACTTAGCAATGTTGAAATCCCACCTCAGAAACCTAAAATACATTATCACATTCCTTGTTTATGCATCAATAGTGAGCCAGTGACAATTGTTTGATCAATTGTAAATCATTTGTCGCCTTCGAAACTTTCTTAGGGTGAAGCCATTACTGAAGTAATTAAGAGTCCCAAGGTAAATCAAGAGAAACTGCTGCTTAATATTCAATTCAGTTACTTTTCAGATAAATGCGTCGAATTTAGAAGCCGCAGACGGCACTAATTGCATCTACATGTATTCAATAAATCAAAAAGTCGAAACTGAGATCACTTTATGAGATCATTTTATACCAAGATTTAGTCTCGGATTTCCAGTCTCGAATTTCCCAGTTTCGGATTATAATTAGTCTCGGTATCAATCAAACAAGGTCTTCGATCCTTCTACGAAGGATCTGACGTAGATCGCAAAAAATAATCATAAAGAAAACAGTCATGACTGCGGGTGTGGGGGATAAAAAAAAATCCAATATAATCCATAACTTGATTCATTTTATGGTCTAATTACGATATTCATTAGTAACTGCAGCTAGCTGTTTCTAGAGTTCTTAGAATAAGCAACTCGGTGCTGGATTGTAAACACTGGCTCTATAAGTAAATAAAGCCACTCAAGTTCTTCTAAGCAACATGTACCTATCTATAACTCTACGTATTTTCGTTAAAAAAGGAATAGTCGCGTCTATTATCACCATCAAAGTATTATTTAATCATTGTAGTTCCTTTGAACTAATATTTCTAATCTTTACAAGTAACTTCCGACAAATAGCGTTTGTAATGTGTCATAAATTTTTAAGTACTGGAAACAAAGTTAAATACAATACCTTGTTTAGAAATGTTTTGTTTATCACGTTAGAGAAAGTGATTTAATCTACCTATTCCAATACCCATAAGATTAACTATTACTAAGTAATTTGACAAATAATTTGAATAAGAATACAATTTCTAATAGTTTTCCATCGTTCTGTCTGATCTGGCAGTCAACTCTACCTCATAGCCTCCTCTTCCAACTTCTGTTTTTCGTCTACAGTCTACATCGTTACTCCTGTATCTTCAACACACCAGACCAATAATAATGATAAAATATTTTAATAAAAAAATTAAAAAATTAAAAAGAAAAAAAGTTGCTCTCAGGATTTCCTGCGGAGGCACTACTGAAATAGAATGAGAGAATGAATTGCTGGTTGCTACAACAGATAGTTCTGTTTGCGTTGGTGTTACGCGTAGGCTACTCAAAACTACTAATTATAAACTCTTTGAAGTAGATGTTCTGCATCACTTAACTCGGGCTGACTATGTGGATGTACAAATAATATTGTCGGTATCTACAAAAAACAAGAATACAATAGAGAAAACCAAAAATCTACACTACATGACTTATTATTTCACATTGAGCAGTTTGGACTAATAACGGCTGAGTATAGAAATCTTATATTACTAACAGTTACGAATATATTTCGTACGAGACGCTGTACTCTTAGGCCCGTTTCAAACGCCGTGCTATAGTCGTGCCGAGCTAGCTCGACTGTAGTTCGACGGTAGCACGACTTTGACTCGATTTGGTTTCAGACGCCGAACTAACGTTGGACTCAGCGGACATTTCTAAAACCGAAAATGGCGGAGAAATATTGTGCGTTTATGACCGCACTTGTATTTTTTTATATTTTATGCAACCAGTTCAGCACGACTTTGGTATACGACTTTAGCACGGCGTCTGAAACGAAACTCGGCTGGATCGAGCTAGAGTCCTGTAGCACGGGTGAGCTTGCCGTGCTACACGACTTTGGCGCGGGTTGGTTTCAGACGCCGTGCTAAAGTCGCGCCAGAGACGAATTTGTCAAGTTCAGGTGAGCTCAGCACGACTATAGCATGGCGTTTGAAACGGGCCTTATTGTCCCATGCGTGTACTCTTAATCTCCGGCCAACCCGCAACACTGGCAACACGATATTCCAGTAAACTCCGCGTATAACGAAGAATCATGACCCATGATTCTTCGTGATTACAGACATTTTGTCCGAGTCCTGGACGTGATATTTCATGGTACTCAGGGTAACCACGACCATGATTCTCCATGCATGATATCCAAGGATACTCCGAATATCATAGTCCGTATCCTCGAATATCATTGCCGTGATATCTGCCTTTTTGCACAGTGTATGGCCACCTTCTCCTACAAATAAGAAATAAAGACAGATAATCATAACTTGTCCATCATTGCAAACATGGAATGTAAACACATTTAATAACGATCATCGATCCTTATAGAAAGCGTAGGTTTTCCTGGCAGGCAGTTACAACAAATACTAAAACTATCTTATCATGGCGTTTTCTGTTATCGTTTTGCTTGATTGAAGACCAATGTCTGGAATAAAAGTAAACATTAAATAAAGTATTAAACTTTTAAAGGGTGACTGGGAAGTTGATTAGGTGATGTTTGCCTGAAGTTTACCGACAGGGTGTTATTTTAAAAAAAACATGGAATTCTCTTTGTTGGCTGGTGTTCTTATTCCAGCTATATAAAGCAGAGTTAAGGTTTTCTTATATTTTCGATGAATAGTGTTAACGCTATGTCGTCTCGGCGCACAATGAAATAGACAAGATTATTTTACCGGTTGAGTGTTACGTGTGGGCAATCTATATGAATTAAAATAAACCTTATATAGTAATACTATTGCAACCGAACTGTACTGTAATAGTTAACACTCACTTATCAAAGAGGGCTCATGTTCAGATTCTCAAGTTCAATATATATATAGATCTCAAAGTTTAGTCGTAACCTTTCCGTCGGTGAGAAACCGAAGTGCAGATCGTGTGAAGCAGACTCAACTTTCCTACCCCTGCTCGTGTAAATTTACAGTACCACATAACTTCATCGACAAAATGTTTTTGCCGAATCAACTTGAGAGTGATCTGTGACAGCCAAACGGCATCGTTATTATGTCAATGCCATTGACTGCCATTTCGGATACTACTAAAAAGAATTCCAGTACAATTACAATACAGGAGAACTTTATTAGCTTAAATTAATTGTGCTCATTTTCTTAAAAAATGAAGTGCTATGAATTATAAATAACTAAAAAAATTCTCGACTCAGTCCCTCAATTGCATATACAGCCTAATATCCCATGATGCACATGTTCCCGCCATTTTGTTTATTAGTCAGCACTGGAAAGAGTAGAAAGAACACTAGAAAGAGCACTAGCACTAGCACTAGAACTAGCACTAACAGTAGCACTAGCACTAGCACTACTTTACTACTACAAATACCGTTTTATTATTATTATTATTATTATTATTACTAGTAGTAGTAGTAGTAGTAGTACTGCTACTACTGCTACTACTACTATTACTACTACTACTACTACTACTACTACTACTACTACTACAGCTACTCCTACTACTACTACTACTACTACTACTACAAATACTGCTTCTACTACTCTCACTGCTGCAACTGCTATTACGATTCCAGTCATTATAGCTATTAATTATTATAATTATAAATGTAGCAACTGATTTTCTTGTTCTCGGTTGTTTCAGATGTCAGTGCTTTGCCTATGAATACATCGGCTGAATATCTTCTTAGACAGGCGTTGTTCAATGGAGATGCTTATGATAAAGCGGTGCGGCCGATAGTAGGCGATCCAAGAAATCCCATCCAAGTGAATTTCTCCATGAGACTCGGGAAACTCAACGTTGTGGTAACTGTCACTTTTTCTAATATTTAAACCTAATGTCGGACGCAAAATGAGAATAATTGCCCTAGGAATGCTGAAACAAATATGACGACCAATCAACAAGTTTTTATGGAACTTGATTTGGAGAACTGATTTAATTTACGTAGGGAAAAAAATTAATAATTTAATTTAATGATTTAATTTACGTAGGGATAAAAAACAAAAAAATTGTTGTAAATAAATCTCACGCCTGGCATCAGGGCATCTTCAGAACTCTTTATTATTAGATAGTAGGTTTAGTACAAACGTTTGAACACATATATTGTGTTATTTGAATCTTTTAAGATTCTTAAAAGTGTCTCTTTTGCATTTAGGATATCAAAGAGCAATCTATCAGTGTTGATGCCTGGGTGATACAGGTCAGTAAATAAACATTTTGTAAGTGGCAATTCAGTAAAGGTTGAACTCACGATTTTGATTTGCTGAGGTTCTTGCTGGAAAAAAACGTGCAAGCCCCTACTCTGGAAACCCCTCCTGCAATCTGTGTCAAACGGAGAAACTATGTATTCTAACTGATGATAAGTCTGTACTGCTTAATAAGAGATCCGATTTAATCACTAAATGTCATCACGAAAATAAGTACTATGCAGCCAATCAGAAACTTGACCGTTATAGCCATCCTTCTTACATTTAAGTCCAACGTCTCAATCTGTACAGTCTGAAATCTCGTGAAATCTCGAGTTACTGTCATTTTTCCATTTTATAATTTGTATTACGCTCTGCATGTTTTTGTAGCGAGCACTCTCGAGACTAGATGAAGCACTGTTTACTTTGGGTTTCTTTGTTTGTTTTATGTTTTTATATATTATTATAACTATTTTGACATAAGTGCTAAATGTAGGAAGAAGAGGTGAACTATTCTGATTGATTTCTTTCAATATTTCAGTTGAACATATGCAGTACTCTCTAAGCTTCTCTAAGAAATCAAGTTTCAGTTACTAGCAAAAATTTCCAACTTTATCAGTTAATTTTTTCAGGTTTTTCCACTCAGCATTTTTAATATTGGCGCACTAGAAATGTGTGATCATTACAGGATTTATATAATGCATTTACTACGTTTCTGGCTTAAACAATACTGTCTGATGTATACAAGATTGTAATATCCAGGTCTTTCTTTCTTTGCCAAAAAATTCCTTTCGAATGCCATGGCAACAACAATTTCAAAGGTCGCTTTTTCAAATTATCTTGTTTTAGATGCTTATGGACAATGCAACGACAATTTATACCAATGCACTGTGTATACCAATCAAAAAACGTTCTAAGTTGCAGCAAATTAAACATATCGATTGTTGTTTAAAGCAATGCATTGTGGGCAATTTCTTCTTTCTTCCTGTTCTTTTCAACCTGTATGTACAGTTTCATCTGTAAATATGCAGCTAGAGTAGCTGTTAATGTTTGCAAAGTTTGAAAGTTTTATTATGGAAGGAAAACAGAGTTGCCATAGCAACAGTTTTAAAATTTGCTAAAACTCAAATCCCTAAGGTGTTTCCGTTATATTGTTGCAGCAGGTAACTTTTTGGTTCATAAATCAACTGTATTATATAATAGTTACGGTTTTCGGTGAATTATAAGGTAAATAGTCAATCTGTCCTGTTGCCATGACAACCCATTAGTAACTAGATACAATGTGACTTATGATGTCGTAAGAGTAAACATTACAAACATTTATTCATATATTTGTTTCAAATCCATTTATAGCGGCATAATTCACTGAGGTAGCTATGTAGAGGTCCATCATTATTCAACTACAATCACATAAAAAACACCTTATGTATGACGTTAACATACGTCACAAAGACATTATTATGATTATTAAATATCCTCATTGAAAGGATGTTGCTATTAAAGCTAATAAAACATATTATTTCATCTTGTTCTTTAAATATCTGCGTCCTGTACTAACTATACCAAATAATATCAGTCAAAACATCGTCACTATGGGGTCATTAGTAATTAACCTTATCTAACTCCAATATTTAGTAGTTGTCGTGGTGATTACAATTTGTACAAAGTTTCATCATTCTACATTGAATAATATAAAGGTTAAGGAGGGATCGGGGCGCAATCCGTCCCCCCCGGGGGGGGGGGGGCTGTGACACCTCAAAGAAGCTCGTGCTTGATAGGGTTAATTTCATAAATATTATTATTGACAATCATTGTAGCAATGGTACAATCCATATCTTACTTGGGATAAGGAAAAGTTCGGACGCATACAAAGGATCCGAGTTAGTCCAACAGAAGTGTGGGTACCGGATGTTGTGCTGTATAACAAGTAAGACGATCTTTTCAAAGAACCGTTTAGAGAATCAAACGAGCTAGTAACCGAAATCTGCAATTGTACCGTTACGTCCCAAGGAAATATCACGCAAATGAGTGTGTGTGTGTCTGTGTATGTGTTTGTGTGTGTGTGTGTGTGTGTGTGTGTGTGTGTGTGTGTGTGTGTGTGCATATGTGTTGTGGAGGGATAGGGCAACTGTTGTAGATGCTTTTTTTATTGTTCAAGATTCTTGGTATGAACAACGTTCTTCCTTTTTTCTTAGTTTAAGTGTAGATACATGATGGTGTGTTTGTTACTATGTTTACTATAATCAAAACAACTCTATCACCTATTTCATATATCTATATATGGAAATATCGTCTATATAACTGTTCTATGCTATCCAAAATAGAGGCAATGCATTTCATGAAAAATGTACTTAAGATAATGCAACGAGGTAGCTTTTGATAAGAAAATTACAATTTCTACGACTAAGTCTTACAGCTATGCAAGACTTATAATGAACTTCATCTCTGAAGCGACCATCTGATTGCTTGTCTGTTCTTTCCTTTTGTAATTGTTGCAACAACAGATTTAGCCAATCGTTAGCTTTTACTATCATTGCATTGTCATTGTAGTTGTCGTTGTCGTTAATTGTCATTGTCATTTAGACAATCAAGCGATCTTTAGATCACGTACTAACCCGTGTTCAACATGTCTGCAGTGTTGACACAGATACTCCCATGGCTGGTGGTACGGCAAAGTTCCTGGCTCAAGTTGTTCTGTCTAATGACGGGAAAAACATCTGGTCCTCCTCTGTTTCTTTCAAGGGTGACTGTGCAATGGATGTCGCCTCGTGGCCATACGATACGCAGACATGCAGCCTTCTCTTTGGGTCGATGAGTCAGGGGCAGGGCGAATTGAAGTTACACAACTCTGATGTCAAACATAAAGGAGGTGTGTTAAGATTCGGCTGTGCGGTCGATTATACTTGCTAATGCTATCAACATAAAACGTATCAGTGGACAATGTGATGTTCAAAAGATTCTTATAATGGAAACTCTGCCGTCGTGAACACTATGTTTATGAATAACAAAGTATAGCTAGGGCCAATTCTGTTTTCTTAAACTTCATATCAATTTAAAAAGGCGATATTCTGATGTAATACAAATCCACAAATGTTGCCTTAAATATAAGACGGTGTCTTGAATATCTAACGGCCAAAATGTACATCATGGCT
>JANVCJ010008347.1:0-14428 GCA_026413505.1 Epizoanthus ramosus | reverse complement strand
AGGGGTTAGCATGGGGGTTAACATGGGGTTAGCATGGGGTTAACATGGGGTTAGCATGGGGTTAGCATGGGGTTAACGTGGGGTTAACATGGGGTTAGCATGGGGTTAACGTGGGGTTAACATGGGGTTAGCATGGGGTTAACATGGGGTTAGCATGGGGTTAACATGGGGTTAACGTGGGGTTAACGTGGGGTTAACATGGGGTTAGCATGGGTTTAACATGGGGTTAGCATGGGGTTTGCAAGGGGTTAGCATGGGGGTTAACATGGGGTTAGCATGGGGTTAACATGGGGTTAGCATGGGGTTAGCATGGGGTTAACATGGGGTTAACATGGGGATAGCAAAGGGTTAGTATGGCGTTAGCAAGGGGTTAACATGGGGTTAACTTGGAGTTAGGCGTATGACATGTTACATGTACACAAGCATTTAGAAAACAATTTGAAAAAAAATATTTTGTTTTTGTTTGTGACTTTTATACAACAATATCTGGACAATATATAAGAGTGAAGTCTGCCAAATAGAGTAACTTAGAGTGACAAAATAGAGAAACTTTATTGTTCACTGAAAAATAGAAGTTATCAATGGACATCAATTAAGCAAGTTGTTCTAACATGTAGACATGTTACCTACAATATTATAAAAGTTTCATTTAGGTTTTAGTTAATTAATCAATTTTTAAAGGATTTAAGTAATTACTCTTTTTTGCCCAAAAATTCCCAAAGTCATGGCATAAATTAATTAATTAATTAAGCAAATGTACATGTATGCATGGTTGAAGTTAATTAAACTATCAATTACTGTTTCTAGGTGTATTGTATTTAGTGCCTACCAAGTTTCATTCCAATTGATATTAAATTGCCAGAATTAGGGAGGGGGGTTGATACAACCTAAAAGAGAGGGTTAATAGTAGACCGATATTATTGACATCTTATACATTTCTACCAACTTGCCAATATCACTTGCAGTTCATGGGAATACGTTCAATGCAAGTTTTTCCAATGGTGCATTTGGAGTAGTTGGAAACAATGGGAAGCTGATCAACTGTAATGGCCATCAAGAAAGTAAGTTTTATTATTGGTTGTCATTGACCACATGGGGAGGGGTTCTCACTCCAATTTTGAGTAGGGATGTGCCACCGAATGAAGAAATTCTGATCTTAAGAGTACCAAATTTCCAATAATCGCTACCCTGTTTTAGAAATGGATCAAAATTTTGCATGAAATGATACCCTGTTCTAGCATAAAACCCTAAACTTCATACCCCGCTTGGTGGCACACACCCACATAGCCAATGTAAGGGATCACAGATTGGTAGACAGTAGCATTGAGGGTAGGATGACATGGGGTGTGGAAGGTAGTTGCAGTGAAAATGTGATCTTCACTACCACGCTGTCTATTAAACTTAAAACTAATAATAATATTTGTAGAACAAAAATAATAAATATTAGTATTACTATACAGTCATGTATTATTAATGCATATTTTGTCTTCTAAGAATCTCTAAATGCTCAACCACTGTATGCCATTTCTTCTCCAGAACAAACTTTCCAGGAAGCATCAAGAACAGAACATATCACTGGCAGTGGTTGGTATTAGTGTCACATTAGTTGGGGAATTGTAGCACAGCCAGTGAGTGCTGGTTGGAGTTTATCGGTTTACAGTCAGTGGTCCTGACTTCAAGCCCAGTTCAGGACCAAGTTTGTACATGTTTGTTTGAATTCTCTTGATTTCAATTAATTGAAGAGCTTGGTGCAAAAACGGCCTAAGTGGCCAATATTTTCAGCTCAAATGTCTAGAAATTTTTGTATGTATAAGGTGTCCTCTATACCTATAATGTAACTTAGTTAATAGTTGGTTTGGTGGCTTTAAAATTTGGTTTAGAATATGAAGTACAGAAAAAAAATCAGGCTTCTCTTTTGCAATTGCTTAAATTGCGAACATTAGTGCAAAGATCATTTCATAATTTCACCTATATACTGCAGTACAAACCCACTTCATAGCATTACATTCTACTCAGTGGCACAGATGAGCCCAATAATTTGACTTGCTCCCAACATATGCCGCTTCATAGCTTAGTTGGTAGAGCACTGCACTGGTATTGCAGAGGTCACGGGTTTGAATCCCATTGAAGTCCTGAATTTTTTCAGGCTAATTCTCTTTCACTATTTCTTAATAAATTGCGTACATTACTGCGAAGATCATTACACAATTTCACTAGCATTACCACGATTAGAGTTAATTCTAGCACTAGCATTAAGATTAGCATTAGTGTCAACTAGCACTAGTGACAGCATCAGTGTTAGTGTTAACAGTACCATTACATGTAGCACTGGGCAGCACTAGCATTGGCATTAGCATTAGACGTAATGCTAGCACTAGCATTAAGATTAGCATTTATTTAATGCTTTAGTGTTAGTGTTAGCATTTTAGAAAAAATGCAAAAATTAATTAGACATATGTAGATTCTCAATATAATTATGTTGTGTTAAATTTCTTACTCAATCCTTCAGATCAGTTACTTGCTACAATACCGTATGCAACTGAAAGGAAAATTGTTGAGTTACTGGATCCCAATGATTCTCAGGACAACAACTTTAGAGGTGTGGCAGGTTTCTGTGGAATGTCTGCTTTAGAAGTGGAAAACCTAGCAGAGAAAAGAAGAACTAGAGACTTGCTTTGTTACCTCATTCACCAGCATAAGACAGTTGGATACTTGGTGGACATTTTGCTTAAATTAGAAAGGAAAGATGTAATTGAAGTTATTGGTTTGAATCATAATGATGTTCCTGTCAATTCAGGTAATGCTTGTTTAATTAGATTTGTTTATCGTTGTTTATCCTGTTTGATCATGTTTATCTTGTTTGTCCTGTGTATCTTGTTTATCCTGTTTATCTTGTTTGTCCTGTGTATCCTGTTTATCCTGTTTATCTTGTTTGTCCTGTGTATCTTGCATTGTTTATCCTGTTTATCTTGTTTGTCCTGTATATCCTGTTTATCCTGTGTATCTTGTTTATCCTGTTTATCTTGTTTATTTTGCTTATCCAGCTTTGCAGAACTGCAGGTTACAGTTCCTAGGGTTCCTACGATCCTGAAAGAACATTTGAATTTAAGAAAGATTTGAGGACCTAGCAGACGTTGTGAACTCGCAGATGAAGTTGCATAAAATCTTTGATTTTCTTTTAGTTTATAAGATTATCTTAGTAGTATAAAACTCCTGAAATAGTGTGGGACACTGTACATAATAATAATAAAATAATAATAATAATGACATTACCCAGACGTCATATCCACAGAGTGGCTCTTCATCCGCTGGGGGACCAACGGCTTAACGTCCCTGTCCACGGACGGTGTGGTGCAGGAAGGTCGTACAAATACAACTCTCGGCCAAGGCCGGGAATCGAACCTGGGACCTCCTAGTTAGCAGTCCGAGTTCTTACAGACTGTGCTAACTGTGCTCACATAGTAATGCAAGGGAGAAAGGGTAATGTAAACATGGCGCTGCAGCCAGTCTGCATAACTACATGTATTACAGACACTGTTACTAATCTAACAAATACTGAATGCCCCTTCAGAGCCCAATGATGGAGAGACCATTAGCAGTGAAAGAGCTGATCAACCTGGTAGCGAACAACTCAACAGTGTAACGAACAGCGTTGCACCAACTCAGGAGTCTGATGGTCCAGATGATAAATTGATAATCAACAAAGTGAATAATAGGATACATGACTTTAACAGAGGTAAGTGGTGCATAGCATGGAATGGATCAGCATGATCATATACATGTATTGTTCAGTTGAAGAATAGACTGGATATAATCTATAATAATAATGATGATGATTATTATAATGATGTTGGTGGTGGTGGTGATAATCATGGTGACAATGATGAAAATCAATTAATTGTGATGATCTTGATGATGTTGGTGATAATGATGATAGTTGTGGTGATAATGATGATAGTTGTGATGTTGATAATGATGATGATGATGATGATAATGATAATGATAATAATAGTGGTGTTGGCGATAATGATCAATTGTGATATGATCTAGTGGTGTTGCTGGTAATGACGATGATCATAATGATAATGATGATGATAATGATAATAATAATGGCATCACAGGTTAGTGATAATGATAATAGGTATTGATGATAGCTTTAATGGTGGTGAAAATGATGATCAATTAATAGTGATGTTGGCTTTGATGATGATGATCAGATAATTATGATAGCTGTGGTGGTGATGATATTTTAAAAAATTGCGAAGTTGCATCACATCCTGTTGATTGGTAACCAGTCCACAGGAACATGCATATGGCAGTTCAATGGCTGCCAAGAACTCTTGTGATTTTAAGCACTATAAACAAGCACTTACCTTCATCATACAGCTAAATGGTTTGGTGAAATTACACTTCAGAAGGTAGCTACTGATTCGCCAAATTAAAAGGGAACGCCTTTACTATGAAAGAAAATAATGAACCTCTTTTATACTCATTCAAAAGAAATTTTCGTTGAATTTATTATTTTAATATTTGGAAAGAACATTTTATCTTTCATCCACATACAATAATGAAGCTGGGGAAGTACAGATGGCTCATGAGGATGTAGGACACATCCAGGTGACCGCCACTGAAGGTGACGAGGAGAAGTGTGCATCCACCCCCACAGAAGAGATCGATGACCCCACTGATGATAAGCAGCGTATCACTAATGATCAGTCAGAGGAGTATGTACCTGACACAGGGAACAGCGGTCAGGGCACCAGTGAGAAACAGACACGAGATTACATACCTGATACAAGGGAGATTGGTCAAGGCACCAGCAATATCATAAGGAATGATATTGCTTATGTGTCCTCCGATGGATTGAATGGAGGTTGGTTTATAATGCATTTGTCTGTACCTAGTAGACTCACTGTATCTAGAGCTGAAAGGCACTTCTACAAGAGAATTTGTGTGTGATAGTTTTTAAAAGAAAAGTAGTGATTATGTATCTCAATGCATTTTTGCTTTATTATCATAGTTTTGCGAACTCTCGTAGCTTCACAGCTTCCTGTATATATGTACTGCATTTATAAAGGAGTTTTAGAATAGTTAACAATAACAGTGCATGACCTTGACGATAACAATAATGTCAGTGAAGTGTCAGCAGTAACAGTGACAATGACAGTGACATCAACCATAGTGACAGTGACAGCAACCATACTGACAGTGACAGCAACCATAGTGATAGTGACAGCAACCATACTGACAGTGACAGCAACCATAGTGACAGTGACAGCAACCATAGTGACAGTGACAGCAACAATACTGACAGTGACAGCAACCATAGTGATAGTGACAGCGACCATACTGACAGTGACAGCAACCATAGTGATAGTGACAGCGACCATACTGACAGTGACAGCGACCATACTGACAGTGACAGCAACCATACTGACAGTGACAGCAACCATACTGACAGTGACAGCAACCATACTGACAGTGACAGCAACCATACTGACAATGACAGCAACCATAGTGACAGTGACAGCAACCATAGTGACAGTGACAGCGACCATACTGACAGTGACAGCAACCATACTGATAATGACAGCGACCATACTGACAGTGACAGCGACCATACTGACAGTGACAGCAACCATACTGACAGTGACAGCGACCATACTGACAGTGACAGCGACCATACTGACAGTGACAGCAACCATACCGACAGTGACAGCGACCATACTGATAGTGACAGCAACCATACTGACAGTGGCAGCAACCATACCGACAGTGATAGTAACCATACTGCCAGTGACAAGAACCATAGTGACAGTGACAGCGACCATACTGACAGTGACAGAAACAGTGGCATTGAGAAAGACAATATCCGTCTTCTCACCTGCCTGTTTGTTAGTCCTCCTGTGTGTGTGTCGATGTTTGTATGTTTGTCAGTCTGTCTGACTGCCTCCCTACCTACCTGCCTGCTGACAGGCTGTCAGTTAATCTATATACTTCTAAACAAACTATATGCACGTTTGCTTGTTAAAACATTATAATGGTGTGTCAAAAAGAGTAGATTAATTGTTGCAGGTTACTACAGTTCTGTGATAGAAACAGTATTTCAGTAGTACATTATTAGTTTTGATATAACTTGCAGTGCTGAAAGGAGTTCCACCCTGGGCTACGTATCACACAGTACCAATGTACATACTCACTACTGACTGCATTATCTTCTGCTTTATTCTAGAAATCGAAAGTACTAACTCCAGGTGTGTGGCATATTATCTCACCAAGAACGTTATGTCGCTCAAGTTGGACAGGGATTCTGACAGTGATGACGAGAACAACCTGAGATTCTAGTTGGTAAGTGTAATCCTGAGCAGTAGTGAGTTGCTGTCTCGAGACTCCGACAGTGGCGGTAAAGACAAACTAAGATTATGGTTAGTAAATGTAATGTTGAGCAGTAGTGAGTTGCTGTCTCGAGACTCTGACAGTGACGGTAAAGACAAACTAAGATTCTAGTTTGTAAATGTAATCCTGAGCAGTAGTGAGTTGCTGTCAAGATTAAGACTCTGACAGTGCAGTGATGGTAGAAATAAACTAAGATTCTAGTTGGTAAGTGTAATCCTGAGCAGTAATGAGTTGCTGTCTCGAGACTCCGACAGTAAAGGCAAACTAAGATTCTTGTTAGTATTGAGTTGCCGTCTTGACAGTGACCTTAAAGACAAACTAAGATGAAAATTACCATGTGCAGATCTAGTTACCTAATAAAGTGTTTATTATTATTATTATTGTTATTATTATCATTATTTATATTCTAGTTGTTCCAGACTCATTAACGTGCTATACAATGTTTCTGTTGTCACTATTTCTTTAGGTAGAGAGTTTGTCAGTAATATTTGACCCTTGCTGGGTTGACGTATACAATTTGAAGCTGTGATTTGATCTAATAAAAGTTACATTTTCACTGATTGGCCAAAAAATATAAAGACCTAGGATTCTAGATCTATATCAGCTGATGCACGACGCGAGCAATACATGTAATTGAACAGCTAGGTGCAAAAACGGCTTCAGTGACGATTTTAGGTCGATTTTTTTAATTCTTGAAATTCTTGCACTTTTATCCACCTAAAGTGTCTCGTTAGGTTATGTTTAAAGCAATACTAAAAGGTTTCCTCCAAATTGCTGATAATCTTATCATTTCTTAGTTAGAGAAAAAAAATAAATTAATCTGCCACGTGGTGCAGTCATAACTTGCCAAATAATGACCCAAATCGAGTTCGGTTTGCACCAGATTAGAGGCAGACGATGTCGCACTTGGAATATCACAATGGTTTGCCACAACTTAGTTCGAAGTTTGAGTTTGGGGCAGTGATACTTGGCACTGGTTACAAAAGACTTAGCCAAAGTGAAAGATACATATTGTGGATGTGTTGAGATAAACAAGAAAGGCTAGTGTACGTGTGGGCAATCTTGATGTAGTAAATCATCTTTAACTTGTACTGTTCCGGTAGACCCTCCCCATCCCCATAAAATTTGGCAATCTCTACTTGGTGTACTAAACTGTGTTTTAAAGCCACTAAACAACCTAAGTTACATTTTATAGGTATAGAGGAGACCTTAGGCATGAAAAAATACTTAGATTTCCAAGTTTCTAGAATGTTGAACTGAAAACGCCACTTAGGCTTATACGGAATGGTTTTGGTTCCATCAAGCACTCGATCAATCAAACAAACAAATTTGCATGCGATATTATCATTTGGCAGTTCACCTTTCCAGCGGCGGTTCTCCTCCTCCACGCGGGTCCTCAGCGCTTGTTTGCTCTCAGTCTCACATGGGTTCTGGTTGTAAAACTGCTGCAGCGCTTGTGGGAAACATGACAACGTGTGACTCGCCCAGCTGAAACCAGAAAAAATATATCAAAATGAGTCAAACAACCTTTATCCGGATTAACATCAAATTGAAAATAATTCTTATATAATTTAAAAAAACTAATTTTCTTTCTATATTTAATATACACGATATTTGCTATCAGCATGGCTAGTACTGGTCATGAACGTAAACAAAAAAATAATAACAAATTTGAACTAAGGGGACTGAAAGTACCAGTTTGACCCAGGTCTCAAGGGCTTGAATTGGGGAACACTAGGTTTCAATATAGGGTATAGTAGAAATTGGGCCAACGGAGTCTCAACAGAGGCCAGCAAGGAGAGTGGGTTTCTACTGCGAAATAAAAGGAACGATACTGAGTGACGGCAAATGAGGCCGAATGTAAAGACACTTGAGGGCAAATAGAGTTACCTGCAAAGGATGCTCGTCTAAGCTTATGCACACATGTCTACTTTTCATCTGTGTTGTGGCTGGACAATCAAAAACACAGTTCTCATTTACTTACTTGTGTTTAGTGTTTGCAATCAGAGACTTGAGAATACCTTCACACCAGTTGCCCGTTGCCTCGGCACCTATAAACAGCATAAACTATTAGCAATGACAGAGGCGGGGTAAGTGAGTTGCAATGGGGAGCCAGTTCCTAACTTATGGTGGCTCTAGGTGCATGCCTTGTACAGACCATACCAAAATGGTTAACCTCCCCACCCCTCTCAGGATCCAGTACCTAACCTATGGTGGTCCTAGGTACAAGCCCAGTACAGACAATACCAAAATAGTTAACCTCCCCACCCCTCTCAGGATGCAGTACCTAACCTATGGTGGTCCTAGGTACAAGTCTTGCACAGACCATACCAAAATAGTTAACCTCCCCACCCTTGTTAGGATCAGGTTTCAAGTCCACGTTCTGCAAACGTTCAATAAACCGAAGTATAATAACGAAACAAGGCAACTGAAATACATGAAATGCACTGGCAAAAGAAGGAAGGTTTAGAAGAACAGAAAGGTTTGTCCTGAGAAACACAATGCACCAAAAACGTCTCAGTGAGTTCAATGCTGACTGATCCACATTACCACAATGAGTTCCATTTTGGGGGTAATTAATGCAGTGTAAATGGTAAACATTGTGGTACCCACCCATATTAGGAAAGTGGCAAAATGAAGAAACAAGACTTTAAGGTTTGTTGAGAATGCACGCCACACTTACCAGTTACGTGCATGGAGCGAGCAATGGTTAGTACTAATGCGCGGTTAAGTTCTTCAGATTCTCCAGCCACCAGCTATAGTGAAAAAACAACATCAGTTGAATTTACCTCAACATATTAGGAAAGCGTACTAGCACTAGAGCAGCAGCACAAGCGAAATGTCGTCTCTACCAGGACGGTAGTTATCATAAGTAAAACAACGAAGTTGTCGGTTAAAATGTACCAATCAGTTTCTCTGGAAAGCAAACCTCAGGTATTGCATCAAAACACAGTGAATACTTCGCGCCTTCAGAACTTGTTGATATTACTTTGTTTCAAATTGTTGGTCTGGCTATGGCATCAAGTACTATAAATGAGACGACAACTACAACTCCAAGTATAGAAATGACTGACACACATTGGCTCTGTTTTCATAATATTGAATTTGGAGAGCGAGTACTAACTAATTATTGTCAGTGCATTCAGCTCGTGTGATCTAAGGGGGCACTGGGCCTACGGTTTAACGTCCTTATCCGAGAAGACGTAAAGTTTTAACCATTTAGATGTTAGAGCAAAAGCAACACTTTCTTTTCACACCCTGAGCGTTGGTCCACCCGGGGACTCGAACCCCCGACCAGCTCCCGCATGTGAGACCGATTCTACCCTAATAGGAATGCGAGCATTGCTGTCCTTACAATAAAATCAATTTCAGAATACTAACTGAAAAGCTGACATGTTTACTCACCCCTTTTGGATCGTTAACAAAGCGTGAAAGTTGTGGATAAACCTCTGAGCTTCCCAGGCCAGTGATGAGGCGAAGTGCTGTGCTCTCAACGCTGTGGAGACACACACCAGCTTTAGTCACAAGTACCAGACTACGCCAGCTGTTAATTGAGAGCTCTTAAGCAGCTACACAAGTCGCATTTATCAGTTGAACTATGATATCACCGCTATTTGCAGGAAGTTTTTATAGTCATGAAACACAATTTGGATATGTAAAGTCAACAGGAAAACAGGAAACACTGAATAAATGATTATATATTAGCTGAATTGTATAAAACAGCTATCTAAATACAAGAACAAAATTTTAACAGCGAATGGCTTAATCTTTACTATTTCATTAAACTGGGAGTTTGTAATCCATTCTATAGTCTTCTCCATCCACGTTCTTTATGTCTTATCATAATCTCTTTGTGTTTTTCTACCACAGAAACCTGTTATTTTTTGTATACTTTGATTTGTAGACAATTTACTACATCACAAAACTATCTTAAATAGCCATGTCATAGTCCCTGTAATTCCCCTGTACTTCAAAACCTGACAATACGTTTACAACAAAAAGGATCCTTTCCTCGTGTACGGAAAGCTATTGTGTTAGGCAGGGTTGGGTGTTCGGCTATGGTTGGGTGATTACATATTTCTCTGTTGGATTTTCGAGTGTGACATTATCTATGTTCCGCAAACGAGGAAACAATCAGGATTTTAAACTGTGAATCCTTGTATTTGGTCATTAATATCATAGACATTTGGTGAGGGATGTTTCGGTACAGTACAAAAGATCTTGAAAGTCTCACCAGAGATGAAGCTGGTTCTGGTTGGTATGTGGGACGGTAGCAATAGAGTGGAGGTGTGATAGCAGAGTGACGCGGTAATGCGGTTGGATGTGGTGCAGACGGTAACTGAACATCTCCAACAGGGTGTGAAGTATGCCCCAGGCGTGGCTCTTGAACACGCTCGGCAGCAACTGGCCTGCATAACAACACATTCGCATCACAATAAATCGATTTTCAACTTTAATAGTGCCTCATATAATTTAAACTAGTCCCGGCACAAGAGGGCAACGGCGGCCTCACGGCAGCATACAAGAAATGCTAATACTATGAATGATATAGATAATTTAGTACAAACAACCGCCTATGGGAGTGCATTCCAGTGAGGAATGTTTACAAGCGTCAACAGCTAGAAGCACTTAAATGGTGAAAGTTATAGGGATGGTGCAAACGCTGAGAAGGGAAGTATAGATTTAAATAGGGCGGAAAGCTAATCTGAACAAACTGATAGTTTATCTTACTGGAAAAAGACTAAATCGTCAACCAGTCTTCGTTGCTCAAGTGATGGCCATTCAGGAGATTTTAACATTTCTGCCACACTGTTGGTACAAGTATAGTAGCATATCGCTGTAGAAAATAAGCTAGAATTTCCTAAGGTCTGAGCAACTAAAAGAAACTCAGCCACCAAAGCAGGAAGCAAGTACATAAAATTAGACAGTAAACAATTTCGCAGAAAACCTTTTATATCAACATGCTCTATGTTTGTCAATAAACATAACAGAATTATTAATTAAGCTTACTAATAAATCCCTTGATCCCAAGTGACTCGATCTCCATATACACAAGCAGTCTGCTGTAGGTCTCGACCAGTGCTGGGGCAAGTGCTAGAGTGGATGGGGAGCTAGCCAGTTTGATGATCCGTGTGACAATGCTATGAATCAAGCTGTAAGGAGAGAAAGTCACAGTTAAGTAGATAAGGTCAGCCGTCGACAAATGAGCAACTAAGTATCTTAGCATGGACGGTGAGAGAGTCTAACAAACTAATAGGACATGGAACTGTCGGCCCAGCAGCAAGTGTGTTGGAAGATAGCATTTCAACTTACTTACCTCATCTTAGCATGGACAGTGAGAGAGTCTATCAAACTCATAGGACATGGAACTGTCGGCCCAGCAGTGAGTGTTGGAAGAGAGCATTTCAACTTACTTACCTCATCTTAGCATGGACAGTGAGAGAGTCTAACAAACTCATAGGACATGGAACTGTCGGCCCAGCAGCAAGTGTGTTGGAAGGGCCAGGAAGGAGGGTTGTACTCTTATTGTTGCCATAACACGTCTCCACTAACACTGCCATTGGCATTGTGAAGAACTCTGGGTTTGTACTGTCTGCAAGTGAAACACACATTCATCATAAATTAAACTAACAGTTTTGTAAGTTCACATTGATTCACAATTGACATAGATTGGCCGCCTTCTCCCTCTGCCACTGCAGTTCTATCAGTGCTTATCAGCAGCTCAGTACTTAGAACACCTGTCATGTTACGTCAGAGTTAACCTCTCTGATGGTGGTCATTTTCAAGAAAATTAAAACCAAAATTATAAATTAATTAACAAAATATAAACGTTGCTCCAATAAACATCTAAACAGTATTAAAGCAGGAACTTACATGCATTGCAAAGAAGTGGAATTTTGTAGTTATCCAGTGAACACTGAGATGCAGATCCTGAACATTGCTGGATAAAACTAAAGATAGACAAAATGAGAAAATGATTTCCTTGCAGCATACATGTAATAACGGATGTCTCTCTCTGATCAGTGTCTAACAGTGACAGTCATAGTATCTGTAGGTTTTCTCAGGGCAGGGCATCTGCAAATAATATGTTAAGATTATCTAGAGTAAATGCGAACTCTGGTAAGCGTTCACTTTTCTGTACAGCTGCTAACGCTTTGAACTCTTTAGACTTAGACATAAGAACTGCATCCTCGCTTTCTCAGTTTCGCAGGACTTACCTGAAAATGGTATTCTCAAAACTAAAGGATGTACATTTTGGCGGTAATAAGTAATTTTCCTATTTTTATCTACGTATCGTAATATAATGTAATAACGTTTTATAGTATTTGATACCTATATAAATATAATGTATTCATAATTTGTAGTATTTTATAGTAGTTTATTGGGCCTCGATGAAAATTACTTAGTGTAATTCTTGTAACCCAATTCAAATAAAGCGTTTATTATTATTATTATTATTATTATTATTATTAGTATTATTAGTATTATTATTATAGTCTCTTTAATTTTCAAACATAATTACTGTAAACATGTTTAGTGTCTGTCGTGAATTAGGTTTTTAAGTCAAAGAAACCACTGACAATGCCACTAGGAATGAGATGTGAACAAACCCTTTATCTTTCCACCCATCTGTCTACTTACTCAAGTTGCTTCTGGAGGATGGGAGGAACGGACGGGCGTAGGGTCACACCTTCCTGTTGTGCCTGCAATGATTATGACACCACATTGGTTCAGACAGTTTTCTAATAGCAACTTCTACCTTAGAGGACTAGCGTGCTTCCATTTGTCAGTTATGGCCAGTCTGAGCAATCAATTCTCAAATGGAAAGGGTCAACTTTTATAAGTAGTTCCAACTACACTGGCTGTGCTACTGAAGTAGAAGCACTCCACAGTTCTCCTGTTCTGTGTGAAGAATTTAAATACATAGCACTGAACTGACCTCTCTGACTGGCCACACCAAAATGTGGAAAGTGCAAAATATAATATGTTTAGTCCATAATAATCTTCTCTTGCTGGTGTCAACTTACCTTCTTGGCTAAATGCACCCAAATGCAAGCCATTGCCAGCGAATGCACCGAGTCTGTAGCACTGATGTCTGGGATGGGCAGTGGCTGATCAAAGGAAATGAAACACTTAAACAGTAAGTGATAAGGAAGAATAATTATTATATAAAATCTCCATTTATACCAGTCTCATCTGCAAGCAACAATATACTTTAGTCTGGCAACAAAACATATGGTGAGTGGTGGGTAATGATAGTCAATTGATGGTGCATGGTGGGTAATGATAGTCAATTGATGATGAGTGGTGAGTAATGATAGTCAATTGATGATGAGCGGTGGGTAATGATAGTCAATTGATGGCGCATAGTGGGTAATGATAGTCAATTGATGGTGAGTGGTGGGTAATGATAGTCAACTGGTGACGCATGGTGGGTAATGATAGTCAATTGATGATGAGTGGTGAGTAATGATAGTCAATTGATGATGAGTGGTGGGTAATGATAGTCAATTGATGATGAGTGGTGGGTAATGATAGTTAATTGATGATTAGTGGTGGGTAATGATAGTAAATTGATGATGAGTGGTGAGTAATGATAGTCAATTGATGATGAGTGGTGAGTAATGATAGTAAATTGGTGGTACATGGTGGGTAATGATAGTCAATTGATGAGTAGTGGGTAATGATAGTCAACTGGTGACGCATGGTGCGTAATGATAGTCAGTTGATGGTGAGTGGTGGGTAATGATAGTCAGTTGATGGTGAGTGGTGGGTAATGATAGTCAATTGATAGTGAGTGGTGGGTAATGATAGTCAATTGATAGTGCCTGGTGGGTAATGATAGCCAATTGATAGTGAGTGGTGGGCAATGATAGTCAATTGATGGTGCATGGTGGGTAATGATAGTCAATTAATGATGAGTGATGGGTAATGAGTAGTCAATTAATGATTAGTGGTGGGTAATGATAGTCAATTGATGAGTAGTGGGTAATGATAGTCAACTGGTGACGCATGGTGCGTAATGATAGTC
>JANVCJ010008236.1:0-14431 GCA_026413505.1 Epizoanthus ramosus | reverse complement strand
ACCGTCCTATCTCATGTTGCCAGTAGCCCTCTGTTGATATCTTATATTTCTCTTTTAAATTTTCTTAATAGTTCCGGACCCACAGTAATTGGCTGTTCGTTGTTGTGGTCGCCCTGCCATCCATTTTTTTTTGTTTATGTGTACATGGCGAAGCAATTAAAATAAAAAATTAAAATAAAGTACAATAATTTAAGTCTAACAGTTCTGTAAATGTTTTATAGTAATACTTTAATTTCAGGCACAGTTTAATGGTACAGTTCTTCTTCTTAAAAGTTTAAAAGTAAATTATATAATTTTTTTGCTGGCGATGAAGGAGACAGCACATAACTATAGTCTAGATGCCATCGATAGGTCGGCCTGGGTGCTGGCAGTTGTTCTGGATTTCAGGTTGATTTTCCACTTGGTCAGGCCTGGGAATGAGTTGCACACTGTAGAAAGTTAAGCCCAGTCATGGGTGACCTGCTGGAACTGCCTCAGTGTCATAATTTTTTCCCCCACTGACTTTTTCCTGTCTATTATTTTTTTAGTTAGAAAACATTCACAATATTATTTGTGCAAAAAAGTGTTCTGAAAACAAAATTACGGCTGATAAAATTGATGTAAATTGTTGAACATAGCTAATATCCAGCTAAATTTTGGCGCAGGAACGAAACTGTCTGAACAGCTGAGTCTGCAACTTGTCTTCATAAACAGAATGGACAAATATTCTTCAAGCTCAGGTTCTTCTGTGTTTCTAAAATAATAATTTGTATGAGTTAAATATATCATTTAGTTACTGACAGTATCCTGCTGAAGAAGAATCAAAAAAAATAATTGGCTGATGAAAGTTTCATTTCTGCCATTTCTGTTCTCATGACATCATCCTACTGGCACTGCACCCTTGGCTTGAAACTCATATTTAGTAAAAATAATAAATTTAATTGCTTCCTCATCAGACAATGTACCTCAAAAATGAAATATACCCTTCAAGTCAGAGCAATTGTCAGTGTTCGTTGGTGTGTGTTGCTTTGTTTTGGCCAAATAATTAGATTTTAAAATTAGACGTTCATCAAATCATTCAGCTTTTAAGTACCGGTATTAAAGTAAATTTTTAAATTTTAGAATTTTAGATTTATATGGTAGAATGCGTGTTGAAAATTGTAATGAAAACACACAATATCACTTTTTACTATTATTATTATTATTATTATTATTTATTTTAAAATTTTGATCTAGATCTTGGTGTCTTGGATAAGTTTAATAGCATAAATGCCATAATGCATATATATGTACAAAATTTTTCCAACACCTTTAACAAAAAAAAACACAAAACCCCAGAGCAGCAAACTTTATTGCAAACGCGGCAGCACTTTGTGTATGCCATAATGCATATATGTACAAATTTTTTTCAACACCTTTCACAAAAAAACACATCACTCCACAGCACCAAACGTTATTGCAAACTCCTCCAACCCTGTGGTTACTACTAGTTCTATCTTTAGTTCTTACAACATATCTGGCCAAGTTAAATGAGATCTATCTCCTGTACGTACGACTCTAATGTATCTACTACTAAGTCTGGATACGTACAGCATCACATAAACACACAAGGCAACCACAGAATGTATCGTGTCTTTGAAAGTGGGAGTATAACAATTATCATGTTTGTATACATATATATATGTATGTATGTGTGTATGCTTTTTGTTTTATGTTTTTGTTTTACAAACTGATGTAATAATGTAATACTGATATGGCAAATTAAAAAAATCTTGTCCTTGAAATAGGAACAATGAAATAATATCAGTATGGGAAACTGACAGCAGTTTTTCTTAAAACCACAATTATTACAGTCTGAATTATTGGATATAAACTACTAGTTAACTTTGTCATAACTTGGCCAACACTTGGAAAACAAGCAGTTAGATCAGTATCCATGTTCATAATTAACATGGCTTTACAAAAAAATATTAATTGAAAAACATGCACAACAAAGCAAATAGAAAACTGATAAATAATATTTTTCCTAATTACCATTTATATTGGGTTTAATTTATCAAACATAACTTTGAAATATTCAAACTGAATGGTCTAAAAACGTTTTTCTTTCACTGAGAACTTGTATAAATACAAGAAGTTTTAGTGACCATATTCCATTTGTTCATGAATGCTATTAAATATCATGGCAATCCCCCGTTTAATAATTATAAAATTATAACACAATTCAGAAACAGATAGGATAAATTCCAGACAATATTAGCCTGCATAGCAAGTGGAAAGGGATGGGGCGAGGGTGAACCAAACAGGAAAAACACAAGGAAAAAAATGAGGGGTAACAGGGAAGGCAGAGTTTGGAAAGTTTGCAACCAAACCAACCTCAAGTCTTGCACCCAGTTCCCACTCATGTTTGATTTTCAAATCAAATCATTCTGTAATGGTACAATATGATTGTCGATGCGAGGATATTACTGGCAATATAATGCAGCCGTTGCAGCAAACAAAGTATGGTAATACTCTTTAGTAACTAATTATGCTTTTAAAAATTGGCTAAACATCACACAGTGCTGTCTGAAATCATGCAGTCATGTATATTAAATGATTGTGCTCCTCGGCAAATCAACAGCAGTTACTCATTTTCTTTTTCTTTATGTCTCCCCTTGCCTCCTTTCCCCTTTGCACTGGTTATGCAGGCTAAGAGGATATGTCTTAGAAATTTTCTTAAGGTCTATCTGAAACTCACAAAGAAGAGCTCTACATGTACTGCAAACAAAACCAAGTTCAAGTAGTGAAAATGGAAAAGATGCTGGAAGTTAACTGGCAACATAGTGTGGTGTGATATAGAGCTGTATTCACTCGTACTCTTGGTGACCTGGCATGGTGCCCGGAACAAACAGTCATTGATTGTTTAAATTCGTATTTTAGCTCCAGGTTTTCATTTACCAAGGAAAACTCTCTGACTGAGAAAACGTTCACTTGACTAATTCTCTACAACCCTGTTATATACCAGCTATAAATCTAATAATTCAATATTTAACATAAAAAATGTAGCTCAATTGACTAAGAATGCTTTCTGAAAATCCAAGAACAATTTCTTGATTATCTCAATTTTCTGGAGTACTTACTCTTTTAAAACTCAGTTCAAATGTTTCTTTCTACCTTAGTTTATGAATTTGAGAAATCTACACCCAAATGTCTGACCATTTACAATCCTGAGTTGTAATATTGGGACACAGAACCTCAAATCTTTCAGAAGATAAACAGGAACAAATAATTATTAAAAACAAAATAAAGACCAAAAAAGACTCTATGTGTCAAAACATAATTTTGTTTAACATTATTTAATTTTTACAAATTAAAGTTTCACTTTATTCTTAAAAAATTTATAAGAATGTTAAACTTATGTTAAGACTTCTAAATAAAACTGGATCTCATCTGTTAAGTCTATCTATAGAGTAAATGAATTTCACATAAATATTTTATTGATAAATAGATAATATTATCTTAAATTACTTTGGAAGTGCACTTCTTCCCAGCTGGGGCAATTATAAACAGTGCTAGTATGTATGTAGGAGTTAGGCTCCCAAAAATGACTTCCTCACTGACCTTTGGTGTAGTTTTCCCATCCTCGTCACTGCCAGTTCTCACCCTCTTACACGGTACGACTCTCGCAAGGTTGGCAGCTACCTCCTCATCAGCCTTGCTCTCGTCACTCTGTACACTGCTAGTATGCACCCCCCTATCTGCTCTTGAGCTATTACTTTGAGCTGTAGCTGCACCCCCCTGGCATGATTCAGTCAATCCATTTAATGGCTGGTTTGATGAGTGGTTAACCGCAGACTTGCTTTCTAACATTGTAACCCTTCCACACGTAGACAGACTGGTCTGTGTCAGTTTCCCTACAGTGTTACTAGAACCCTCGATGGAACCTTGAGATGTTATTGAAGGCAATAAATTTCGCCAGGGGTAGACTGCAATGTGGACAGCATTAACCTGTACTTCGGGTAGTCGGACTGCTAATTTTGCTTCAGTTTGCAAAACTTGTTTACTCTCTGTTGAAACTGGAGAATGACGATTGTCTGTACATGTACTGGGGTGTGGAGAAGAGTGTTTTTGATGTTTGATCTTGGAAACAAGAACAGACTTTTCTAGTCCTTCACTTGCAGGAGTCTTGGGTGTGCTCTGTTGTCTGTCTGACATTCTTTCTCTTCTGTTTCTCAATTCCTGACTCTTTTTAGTGCTAGAGCTTTGAGAAACTGGTTGAAAAGTGCTTACAGATGTAACTGGCAAGGACTGGGGAACCGGCGAATACATTGTAACTCGGCCCGGTTTAGCCCTTGGTGGAGTAATAGCAGACGGTGCAAAGGGTAGTTGTGAGAAGGTCTGTTTGGATGATATGGCTGGTGGTGTTGGAGGAATCGGTGAAAATGCTCGTTTGCTCCCAGCTGGTGGTGAGATTGGTGAGAATGTTCGTTTGGTTGGCGTATGCGGAGACAGCAAGGGTAAAGGAGACACCAAAGACGGAGTGTTGCTGGCTAAGCTGCCTGAGTCATCACGACAATGGATACCCGAGTCTGGGCTAATTGCATTTGAGCCCTGTGAAGTTGATGAACTGACAGGAAAAAATGGAGACAGTAACTCTGTACTTGATGATCTACCAGACCTCGGCAAGCCTGACCAATTATTACGAACTGGAGTAATGGGTCTGTGTGTACTGGTATGTCCCTGGTTACTGAAGTTAAATGGTGATGGAGATGGGGAATGCCCAATATTTGGTGACAGAGGAAGGGGTGTAGCTGGGTTTGAAAATGGTGTTGCACAACGGGAACTGCTCAGAGACATCAACATTGCCGCAGCTTCTGCCTCCTTATCACCAATATCAGAGCAACTCTGTGAACACTCTCCTTCGACACTCCCCTCACTGTCCCCACCTGATTCCCATTCAATTTCTCCCTTTCCTTTTATTTTTCCTTTTTTATGACCTGGAATATTTACACTCTTCAGTGGTCTTCCTTTGAGAGACAAATGCCGTGAGCAGTACCCCCGACGCTGTGACTCTTTGTTACAACCCTCCTTAGAACACAATCTGCGCCATTGTTTGCCATTAAATTTCTTGCGAATGCCATTTGGCATCTGTACAATGTCACCCTTTTTATACTTTTGTTGAGTGGGTGTCGGAGTCCGAGAGACAAAGCTCTCAGTTCTGTTAGGTTTGTTGTGTGATGGACGCTTGGTATTTTTGACAATACTGGTATCACTGTGTAGATCAAAGCTCTGTGCAAATGAT
Organism: Epizoanthus ramosus; assembly: GCA_026413505.1. Classification (NCBI taxonomy): domain Eukaryota; kingdom Metazoa; phylum Cnidaria; class Anthozoa; order Zoantharia; family Epizoanthidae; genus Epizoanthus; species Epizoanthus ramosus. The sequence goes on along the minus strand of JANVCJ010008236.1, from coordinate 9,168 downwards.
TCATTTGTAGTTTCAACCTCCTCGTCCGAGATCGCGCTGTCAGTGTTCTCTTCTTCTTCATTATACTTCATATTATTTACACTCACCGGTTCCTCAAATGTCAATTGCCTGGCAACCACAGATGGCTTATTTTTTATGTTAGTTCCATTAGTTGTTAGCCTGTTTGGAATGAAAGCTTTCTCTTCGTTTAAGTCAGAGATAAATTTCTTGGTCTTGCTATTTACCTCATCAGCGCTATTCTTTCTCTTCAAATCCTCCTTTTTCTGGGGATATTTTGTCTTGCCGCAAGCGGTGTTCGTCGCCATTGCCGAAACAGCTGCCGCTGGAGTTGCGCACTTTGGAGGAACAAATGGTCCGGAAAAGCCATTACTAACCAGAGCTCTTTCTTCTATTATCGGCTGAGCATTTCCACAACTCTTGAAACTTTCTACATTCTGTCCATTGCTAACAGTATAAATAGGTGATGTCTTGTTTTCTGTCATAGTTCTAGAACCAGCTGATGGCTTTTTGTCCCTGTTATTTATATTTATTTCGCATTGGCCCTCAATCAACTTTCGATTGACATTTCTTGCGTTCACTTTCTCGTGTTCAGTATGTTCTGCAGCTAATTTCTTGTATGTGCTGATGCCAGATCGTCTACCGCTGCGTCGATTCATTCTACTGCAAAATAATGATACAATTCAAATGAAAATAAAAATAAAAATCTTTTCTTACGTTCTAATCCACTAAAACCGTTCGCTTTCCTTGCTCGCTCTCCTATTATCGTACGCACGAACAAGCTGCATCATATACTGTCAGTAATATTTTCTAATCTTAATTTAATGTTGTAGCTATGTATTGCCTAGAATTTTCAAGCTCATACCGAAAAGCGAGAACACGACACACGATCCAAACTGGAAGTGACAAGAAACATTAAACTCATTACAGTTACAATTTTTTTCCTTCGACTAAAATTGATCAACATCCGATTTCGGCAAAATACTTTCCGAACGGCAAAACGACTACATATCGCGAAATAGTTTGCCAGGCAATACGGAAATCCCCCTGTACAACATATTTGACTGTGGAAATACGAGAAACACAAGAAACAGCTTTCAGTTATTAAAATAAATTTATGCACTGAATTAACAATGGCACGAATCTTTTCCGAATCTTCGCGATATGCGAACTAAGCAGTCAAATCGAAACTGACTTAGGATATGATTCATGGGACTTCTTTCTTGCTTCCTCGTCAACTTGAAGCTGTGGCTGTAATTTCGCTCTACAACATGAAAAATCGCGATAAGCTACTACAAAGCATTTTAGTCTATAGTATAGTGAATGCAATCAATGTACCTCGCGATTAATTATGACGAAAACTTCGGTTCGCCAGCTGACAAACACTTCCAACTGCTTTTCTATTCTGGCAACGTAAATTTTGTGCCTGTAACGATCTTTTTCCTCAGAATAAATCCAAATCCGACCAGTCTAACCGCACTGTTGATCTTATTATTTTTCCGAGGACAGTTTTCGGACATATGCAAGAGTGACAACAAATTCAGTTGTGAAATGAGAAAGCCATAGGCCTGGACTTGCCCCAACAGACGCGAGAACGAAGTAGAAATCGTGATTCGACCTACCGCTAATCTTCTGCCATGCTCCAGTGAAATAGGATTTTCTAAGCGAGTGCCTTGACCTTACTAATATTTTCCAACACTAATTTGTGAGGCAGATATATAGATTCAAAGCCGATACGAACTCCAAAAGCTGGTAGTCGTACTGTCGAGTCAACACAAAAATATACGTTTCGTTCGCCTTTGCGTCCGCGCAAGATTATGAAAACCACATACAAACACCGCAACTGATAAGAGAACTTGTGAAATATTCCAAAGAAATAGGGATCGTAAAAGCTGAAAAATTACCTTTGCTGATCAAGCTATCATTTCAGTCCATAATCCAGCAAAAATATATCATCCAGTCACTAGTGTAGTGAAACAAGGCATTAGTGAATGAGAATATATGCCAACATCCGAGCCTTCTGATTGGTTCCAGTGTGGCATGAAATATCTGACAAACAACTGCATTGACCAATCAGCGCTTCTCTAAATAAACATGAGGAAATTTACATTCTACTCGCAGCCAAAGTTACTTTGGTTTTTTCTTCCAATCTTAGATGCGTTTTAACACAATATATTTGTGAATTACTAACAATCAACAACTTGAAACAATTAAAAGAAACGAGAAGAGCCGCATTACGCTAACAATAAGTTCCACCTTTTTGCTATTTGGAGCACTCAGTTTCATCTTGAAGCAGCCGGTGATTATAAATTATTCACTTCCTGTAAAACCCATCAATCGCTCGAACACTGCTCAACACAGTAAAAAAGCTTCAATTTGTGATTTACAAACTACAGAGCTCTACAAAATAAAATTCGTGTGTTTCGCCGTTTCGAATTATCAGTTAAATCAATATTTTCACGGTACGCGTACATGTATATGTAGTGGGGATATGAATTATGGTACAGTTCACATCATCATCAATTCATGTTTGGAGAAAGACCCTTGAAAATAGTTGAAGTGAATGAACAAGGAAATTTGATCGCCTGGTATTGATTGAAGGGTCTTGAATGGGTAAGATAGTGTTTCTCTGGTACATTATCATTTTGTTAAATTTTTGCTATAATAAATATATCGTACATATCTACATATTAAGTTGTGCACGTGTTATGCGCGAGGCAGTTGAATGGATATGCTATCAGTACATATTATGTATACACGTATGGTAATGAGAAATAGTATTTATTTCATCAATTCGTGGCAAGGTTTCTGTAGTTAGTAAAATTCTGCAGAACTATTTACGAGTTAGGGACCACTGCACAGGGCGACAGTAATTCGCTTTCGTGATCTGAATGGCCAGCAAGACTACAAACAGACAGCACGAGATCCGAGTAGAAACTGCACCGAGGCATGGCAATGTACCAATTATCAAATTACCATGGCGACGTGTCATCTATTGACAGTGATTAACACCTTTTACTAAACTTCTTCACGTATACCAAAAAGTTTTATCAGTTTTAAAATTAAGGTGTCTTATTGACTTAGGTTGTTGGGTATTTGTCTGCTGACAAGTCACGATTTTTTTTCTTTTTAGAAAAGGCACACTTCTGAAGCGAGTATACACAATCTATGCGGTTCACTGAAGCAGAAAATGGACTATGGCCTGATAGAAGCAATTGTTCATTGCCCAATCGAAAGCACGAGTACCGCGGCCGTCTTGATCTCGCTCAGCCTGCAAATCGCGATTGTTATGTAAATATTCTGGTTTAGCCTAGTTCTCCTTTTAGATGTTTTCACATTTTTGACGTGCTTTATACTTGATGAAAGAAACCCCTTTTAAAGTTCTAATGAAACAAAAACTAAAGATTTCATTTTGGTGGTAGTGCTTTTTGTATAACGAAGTCCCTATAGGATTATGGGAAACGTGGCGAGGCAGCACTCTACTACACGCCGACTACACGATTGAGTAGCTTTTGGATTTTTCCTTGTCGGTATGGCTATATCCCCACAAGCGAGCTTTTTCTTACTTATTTGCAACCAAGATGAAGATTTCTTCCATGTACCAGTGTGAAGTAATATATTTACTTTTAAAGAAGGGTAAGGATGCTTTCCATCTGTCAGGTGACATGATGGAACGATATATAACTGAAGACGCGCGCCAGTATCTGATATATTCCCAGGCCGTTTGGAACCAGAAAACTGAGCGGCTCAAAATTTAAAAATAGTTATATAATCTAATGGACACAGTTACTTAAAGAAGCACCAGTCTGTACGGAACTATTTCCGAATTTCGTTCCATTTGAATACTGACCGGCCAGAAAGTGCTATATCAGTATATGCCACTGAAACGCATTCTATCCATCGTTTGTCATAATATAAAAGTGAACCTTTGAAAGAAAACATTTATCCTTGCACAAAGATATATATTGGCCTATATTGCTATCAGCTTGTTTGACCGCAATGAACTAATGGCCATGGAGCCGCCGTCCGTCCATGCAGCTATGCCGTAGAGTAGCGCAATGATTAGGTAAGGGGGTTTATGAACGCTGTGTTGCATTATACTTTATAGAGTTTTTAAAAGCACCACGACACTTTTTTCCCGCTAACGTCAGGGGGTTGGTCACAAAGGGTTTAATTTTGGCGCGTTCGCCGTTTTCTATGCAAGAGGATGTGTTTTCACGTTTGATATAGCACCGCGTCTACTCACGTTTTCAACCCAACAAACACGGTGGACCTATGGCTGCCACGGCAAGCGGCTACTTACATTTCCCATTCGCGGTATATGCTACCCGCCCACTTCCGCCGAAATATGTCCAAGTGACAAATGCCGTCATAAATCAAAGAAGCAACACATAAAGCGAAACAGAGAAAGCTCATTAAAGGTGAAGTAAACCTACAAACCAGTTTTCAGTTCTTGATGTTTCGACTGTTTCCTGATGATTTACTATTATGATATATTTCTTTATTTTGATTTAGTAATTCAGGCAATTCTTCTTTCTATTTGAAGTTAAAGAAATTTCTGACCTTTAAATGAAAAGATGACGTTCTAGCAGTTCCCGCACGTTGGTCGTTGGGCAAGGTCGGGGGAGTGGGGAGAGAAAAAGGACAACCTCGTAGTCGCGTCGTATGTCTAGTCTGGTGTTCAAAATTCCTATTCCTCTGATCCTGACCCATACGCGCATAATATATTCGGTTTTTTTAAAATATTTTTTCGGAAGATACAACAAGAAACAGTGCTGTAAAGCTAATCACGTACAGTTTTTTAATCAATTTCCGATATTCGGTTGGTAAGATCAACCTACTTGCTGGGGAAGAATTCTATATTAAAAATTATTATCGTTTTAGTTACCCTGGATATAAAAAACTGAATCCAAAAGGAACGTTTTTATTCTTTCAGCGGGTGGTCACGTTTCATGCCGTGTGGCGAGACTATCAACCCTTCATTATTTTCTCAATTTTCAAACAAAAAAATGTAAACTTTATTGACTCAGACTGTTCCAGCGCTTTTAGTTTAGGAAACAGATATCAACAAACACTTCCGACCCGTTAAGAGATGCAAAATGAATACTCGCGCTTTATGTTGCAATCAAGTTATCAACTCAGACGGGTTAGTTTTATCCAAAATTGTTTCCGTTATTAACGGAAAACAATACTCTAGAGTATAGGTTTTTTGTTGTAGTTAACAGTATACTCAAAGTAAATATAAAGTGCATTTGCATCATCATTTACCACTGAAAAATATTTTCTCCTCTTTGCAGTCTTGTTTACGTTTCTTGAAAAGACTGGCCTGCCTTGCACATGCCTTCAAGTTCAATTCGCCTGACATTGATTCAGTGATCGAGAAATTTAAACTTCCAAATGATGCATTTACGAGCCGTGTTACATGTTGTTCAGCCGCTGTCGGACCTGTATTTCTTCTTCATTATGATATCTATGTCAAACTACTTTCCTAATTTTAGAAAACCAAAAGTCTAGCTCTACGCGAAGGGGTTCCATGCAGTTAGCGGCTATCGCGAGTGCTTTCCCAAACTGCGTGATCGGTTTATCATAACCGCGACCTATACCTCTCAATACTCGGGCAGAACGCAAATGGCAAAGTGTAATCAATAAAATGAAAGCAACAATGAAAAGATTAATTTAATAATAGGTATTGACAACACTCCCATTTTTATAGCGCATTTTAAAAATTAAAATGTTTGAGGAACATCAAAGACCAAAATTGTGTGTTTGGATAGACGCTGACGACTAAAATCTTAACACTAATGCACACTGAACGAACTTCTTTTTTTCCTCTTGCCTCTTGGTTAACATTGTCTTCTCTCATTTTATCAGTCAAATATCTTTTCGTCGATAAATACAATCTTTAAATGTCGCATCATCGTGTAACAAAGGAAATACAATTCACTTTTCAGGAATATTAATTTTAAGTCTTCAATTGTAAGAAGAGATTTCCATTCTGAAACGAATGTTCATATTAAGACTCAAAGACATTTTTTTTTGTAGAATAACTGTTCACTCAAAAGGCATATAACAAAATGTAATAACTGCTAAACGTTTTCTGTTTTTCTGACGGACTATTGCTTGCCATTAAGGTTTATATCAGTTTTAGTATATTATTAGTTTAAAAATTATATAATAAAAATAAACATCTGCCGATATTCCAGTCGCACAAGTCAGTCGCTGATACATCGCATCGCTGACCTAAGCTAAAGGGGCAGCCAGAGTGACCTATTTATATCTATATTTTAATATGATTTAAACTATCATATTTACAGCATTGTGAAAGCGACAGTCAGATCATTGCATACAAACAGAAAAGCAACAGTTCTGGGCCCACGCCTGTAAGTAACCAACCTCTGAACCATACAGACGCCAGCTACTACTATATAGAAATAGATTTTTAAAACCGGTTGCATGTGGTCTGCTGTCGTGTCGTTGTACAGGTGGACTAAACAGAGAATCAATGTTATTCAATATTAAAAAATCCGCTATAATTTGTATTTTTGCTGTTTTAACTCTTTAAAATGAGTCAGACTGCCTGCGACTCCTGCAGCAAGCAGTGAGGTTTTAAAATATATAGCCGGCTACACGAATCTCACACGAACTAAAGTTCCGAATTTTTTTTTTTTATCTTTTTAGTTCCTTACGTTTCAAACAAATTGCGCACAACCGGCCAATTCAACCATGGGCAAGCATCTAGTGTTTACGAATGTATCATTGTAGTTTTAAAGTAAAATCCGTTTATTCTTTATTTACAAAACTGAAGCCCTTTTTATCGGCTCTTCCAACTCTCGTATCAGAAGTCCCGTATGCAAAATATTTTTGATATCTACGGGTTGTCACAAGGAAATGGCCGACATCTTTAGTAAAATTTATAAGCAGCCGCCAATCACGGAGCCGTCTGACCCGTGACGCATGACGGACAAAATGAAAATTCTAACTTGTCTCGGATTTCATTTTTCAGTTAACTGTTTCGGAGCCAGTTCCGCTGTTTTTAAAATACTTTCTTGGCGTGTAAGGAGAGAGATAAAAGGTCACTGCTAATTGAAATTCATAGTATTTTATCTGTTTATGTATTTATTAGGATTTCAGTTTTATAACTCATACAAGAGTTACAAATGAAATTGATTTACCGTACCAAATGAGACAAAGATACGGTAAGGAGACTTTATTTGTGGATTTTATACCTAATTTCTACAATATCGTGAAAAATCGTATTTATTCCAATACATGTACTCGAACCAATGCAAAGTCTATATTTTAAAAATCTGATCCCAAACCTTGCGTATATTACAAACCTACAGCTTGGGCTGCCTGTGCCCATATGGGTCGCCATATCCAAATCAGTATTCGCAGTTAGCGTCCAGAGCAGTCACGAAATTGTTGATCGTTCCGACTAGACTACGGGTGCCCAAATGAGTTGGCAAAAATGAAAAACAAAAGCTGGTTTATGACAACTGAAAAACAAAACTGAAAGACTGGTGCCGACTAGGCAGCGCGCTTAGACGCTGCTTAACACCACCGGCGAGTGTTTGCGGTTAAAAATGGAAAACTAAAAGAAAAAAAGTTGGGTCGAGATTGACATGATTGGCCGGATACGATAACTGGTGACCACCTATGTTTTCTAAACTATCAAACCTAATAATAATATTAATAAAGCGTATTGAATCGGCATCGGCTTCAGTTTGCCTACCAGCGAAGCAGTAAAGTAATAAACATTGAGTTCAATCTCGAAATACAGTTGATACAGTTGAACCCGTCGTAAGTCGCAAGGGGAAGAAAAATTAGCGGGGGTTCGATATAACCGGTTCAGCATAAGATACACCAAATATATGCTGGTAGGTCTTTATTAACGGAAAATTTCAGTCACAATATTTTCATTATTTTTTTCTGAGGAACGCCTCTATGCATTCCCCAAAATATTTAAGAGTTTTTTTTAAAACAAAATGTAAACTTAACGGAACTATTTTAATGTGTAACTACAAATACAAATCTGATGTTTGTCAACTACCTTTTTAATTTAGTAGAATCAAGTCAAAAGGAAACAAAAATTAGTTCGAATAAGCGGGGAATTCGAAATGACCGAGTTCAAATTAAGCGTAGTAAAACGACTAAAAAAACGTGGCAAAACCAAGGGAAATGAACATTAGTTCGAAATAGCGGGGAAATCGAAATATCCGAGTTTGAAATAACGGGGTTCAACGGCTGTATTTGATTTATGGCTAGTTTTATCGTTGCATGTATCAGTGCCACTATCAGTCGAGGATTGAAACCAGACGTCATGTAAACAAACGTGTCTGTTTTCTGGCAAAAGATAAACAAATGCTTCGCATAACACATGGGTTTCAAGCATCTACTTGGCTAAACGGAAACGAGATATCTGTCTTATGGTCTCTTATCCGGGGGCAGTATAACTATATGAATCATTTGACAGTACAACTCTGTCTAGCTTGTAGTGGAGATTATGTTTTTATGCCATTTTTAGAGGCCTGGGAGTAGGAGACTCCATTTAAGGTTTTCAGGAGCTCAAGATCTAGATTGATGTGAAACTCCAAGGGTACCGTACGTGAAAATTCATCGAAGTTCAAACTCCCTACTGACTGGCATCCGCATCCTTTTCATTCCTGTGACTTTTAATTAAAATTTTTAATTTTCGTGATTTCATTTTCATGTTAAAACATTGATATGATAGTTGCCTAAAATGTAAATAAAATATCAGGCATTGAAACAGAGCCGGAAAGCGAATAATCAGACTGTCGTGTGGGAGAGTTTGGACAAGACTCGATATACAGAATTAAGTATTAACTACGGAATATTCCGAGCGACTATGTTTGATCAAGGCTTTTAGCAAAGCTGTTACAGACTATTCCGTGAGAATGTGTTTACACAGCATCTGAGAAAAAAAATTGATGTTTCTATTGCTACGACACCTTGAAACTGAAAACTTTCAGTGAAAACAACTCCAACAACAAACCGATCATATCAATACACGTTTTCTGGTACCCCGGGACCGGTACATCATATACTCTTATTAACCGAGTGCGAGGTCCTACCGTAAGTTACGGACCCGAGTTTCCTTATGGCCCGAGAGCGCAGCTCGAGGGCCAATGAGGAAAAAACGAGGGTCCGTAA